>PVJD01003563.1:0-159633 GCA_004026545.1 Mormoops blainvillei
GAACTATGTACCCTAAAAATATTTCTTTGTTGGTCATTCATTAATAATTAATATTCATTTTTGCAATGACATTATGTTATTTTAAAAATTATATTGACATGTATAAACACAGAAGAGTGAGTAAATTATAAATGTATGACCTAATGAATTTTTACAAATTGAACATACCCACTTACCAACACCCAGATTAAGAAACAGAATTTTACCAGTACTGCAGAAGCTTACCCATTCAACATATCTTCTCCCTAGATACTCTTTTGTGCCTGGCTTCTTTCACTCAAATTATATTTGTAAGAGCCATCCACATTGTTGCATGGAATTGTAATTTGTTCATCTTTATTGTCGTGCAGTATTCCACTGTATACTAAAATATGTTTATTTGTACTACTCTTGACAAACATATGTATAGTTTCCAATTTAGAATTGTTAAGAATAATACTGCTGTGAACATCCTTACACATTTTTTTGACAAATGTGTTTCAGTGGAATTAGCTGGTCACAGGGTACCCATGTGCTTAGTTTAGTATATACTGCTAAACAGTTTTCTAAGCTGGTATGACCGATTTATAGTCACACCAATAGTTTGTGGGAGTTCTAGTTGCTCTCACAAACTACCCAATATTTGGTATTTTATGTCTTTTAATTTTCACCATTCTGGTATGTGTGTAGTAGAATCACTTTGTGGTTTTAATTTGCTTATCTGATAGGTATCTCTTCTTTTATTGGCCATTTGGGTATCCTTTTCCTAAAGTGCCTGTTCAAGTTTTCTTGCTCCTCTTTTTATTGGCTTTCATCCAGGCATTTTGAACCTAAAATGAGACACTATAAATAAAATAGCTTTATAAATTTGCAAGTATTAAAGGGTAAAGCATTTTGTATAATAATCAATATATGTGTATTCATATTCCTAAGCTTACTACCTATGATATTACATTTATATAACTGGACAGCTGCAGTTTTCTAGGTCACTTAAAGGCTATGTGCTTTCCCAATGTGTTGTTTTCCCAATACCATTCCATTTGTGAAAATAAGTGATCAGAGACTATGTATAAATTCCCCGGAAGAGAATATGGCATGTTGTACAAGACTGATAAATGATAGTTTCTTTCATTGTAATTGCATTATTTATCTCCAGTTTGAAGCATTGAGAACATCGCTAAGAAATGATGATATCCTGCATGTGATGAAGCTCGATATCCAAACAAATGAAGGAAAGATTTTCATCACCCATGAAGAATGGTATCCAATAAAAATCTCTTCATGGTAACTCTGCATGCACATTGGGAATGAATGGCAATGTGTGAAATTTACCAATGACCTTAGAAGGCTCTGGGAAGCTGGCAGCCCTAGGATTATAGTTTCATCTGCATCATTGCACAACATATCAAAAGACAAGTTGCAATTGTTGCTCTTGCTGTATTGGTCAACAAACTTTGAGAACTTATGATCTGTCATCTGTCATGAGGTCTGGGCAAGATATTTTTTAGAACTCTATAAATGACATTAATGTGCATCTTGGCTTGAGAGCCATTGAGCTAATGGTTTCATCCAATAATGACTTTTGGATCTTTTATTTAATCAGGGGTTACAAAATGACGTTTTTCCTATATCAGTCCTTCCACAGCATTAGCTAGAATTTTTCTTTAAAGAAAAACTTTTCAAAAGGATTATTTTATTCCTTTTTTCTTTTTTCAATCATTTTTTAATTTTTCAATTACAGTTGACATCCATTATCATATTAGTTTCAGGTGCATGTCCCAATGATTATATATTATATAACTTACCAAGTGATCATCCCAATAAAGTAATTCTTTTAATGACCAAGTTTTAAAATTTGAAAGGAGCCCTTCAAATTAAATGTATGTATCCGTCCTCTTTCTTGGTATGCATAGCAAAAAAAGATCAGAACAAAATTTGCCAAAATATTAATATAACCATCTCTGGATAGAGAAATTGTATATAATTATATTTTTCAAATTTTCTAATGTATAAAAAGGACCTTTAAAATCAGAGAAAACAAATGTATATTATGAAAAATAATTTCTTAAATGTCAAATAAAATGAAGAGAAATTTTCATTGCTCCAAAATGTTTTCCTTAAAGAAGGCATTTTGATTGTTATAGCTCTTACATCTTTTTATAAATGGTGAATTAACTTGTTTCTTAAAGTAAAAAAAAAAAAAAAACCCAAAACCCTCAAATAGATATATCTTGGAGGCCTTTTTTGTGTGAATTTGGCTTTGAAGGCTTCAGAGTAAGAAACTTCTTTAACAGTTAATGTTAAGAAACTATGGAGACATGTATTTATTGTCAAACAGCCCAATTTTCTATTAATCCGAGCCAAGAAACTCAAAGATTTTGGAGTAGGTCATATTTAGGGAATGGGAGTAATATTAGGTTTACATAGTATATTTATACAAATGTAAAATGAGAGAAGTCAGTAGCCTTAAGATTAAATGAAGAAGATGATGGTTATAAATGAACTTGAAAATTAACCAAGAATTTGAAATAAATGCAATAGGTACTGGCTGACTTTGCAGAAGATATGAGTACAGGTGAGTTTCATATTCCAACATGGACTTAAAGAAGTGTAAATACAGGGTGAAGCAAAATTTGAACTAACAGGTCACAGGTGTGAAGTTATACAGGTGTGACAATAACAGTATCATATAGATTATCCTGGAGTGCAAATTTTCAGACACAAAGAAGGTCTTTTTAGCTAAGTTGATAATAAGCCCTTGATATATGAAGGGAAGAGAAGAGACCTGTACAATGAGATGGGCGAACAGCAGCTTCCCAGAACAGTAATCTTGCTTGTATAGTCTCAGTGTAGAAAAAAAAATTGCTATCATGTAGTCATATCCATAATCATCTCAGAAAAATGTTCAACAGGTAATAATGCATTATTTGCAGGTTTGCACATGTAAGCTAATATATGTACATTTCATATATTAGAGTGCATTGGTAGATTATTGAGATATATTGTTTTAATTTAAATTACTTGCATGGTATGCTTTGGAAATGGGGAATTACTAAAGCTTACAAAATCCTAGAGTTAAGAGCATCATACTACATTAATGCATCCCTGATGTACTAATTACTGAAACACTTTGAGCAGTTGTTTAAAATATAGGAGCAATTTAGAGAGTTAAATACAGAAAAACATCACGGAACAATGCATTTCCTTGCTTTTATGTTATGAGACTCACAATCAACTTTTTCTTTATATCATTATCTTTATTTCTCATCCATTCAGTAACCCAGGAGGCTTATGAAAAATACTTCAAGGTATTGTTTTTAATTATCTTTCTTTCAGGGTAAAAACTGGCAAGTTTCAGCTTTGTGTTAATTAATATATTATGCCTTATTTATGTCTACATCCCACATTTCTCAATTGTAATGATATTTTGAAATATCTTTCTAAATTTGATCTGATTTGCTTTTGAAAATCAATTTTAAAAACTTATTTGAGAACACTTAATGTATGTGGTATCTGGAGTATATATAACTTAAAATTATAGAAAATTAAAGTTTTATTTTCAGATATAGAAAATATGCCACATTTAAACCTACTGCAGAAACAAAATCAATAGAGAATATTACTTCTTTCTAGATAAAGAATGGCAATATATAGCTAATTTACATTATGCAATTTTAATGGTTTATTGGCATTTGACATGACAGCCTCACTATTTTATGCTGAATCACTTTTAAGGATCAAAACTGAAAAGGAAACACTTTTTTACTAGAACTGAACTATGATTATTTCCGGAGGAGAGTGGGAGGCTGGGTGGTGATCACATAGTGGACCATCCAGTAATATTTTCATTCAAGTAAAAACAGTCTGAAAGCCTTGAGAAGGAAAAAAAGGCTGGAAGGACAAGACAAATAAAGCAACCCACCACCTGAAACGCATGAGAAAACAGAAAAGGAATACCAGTTGCTAGACAGGATGCTCATTGATGGAGTGAGTAAAACTTGGGGAGGGATGAAAAGAGTCAGATTTACATGGTGTATATATCTATATACAGTATAAAAGAAACTCAAGAATTTTTAATTTTTTCCATGGCACCTGCTCTAGGTCTAAAATTAGTGAACATATAAATAAATAATCAAGCCCCTGTCCATCTACCCATCCATTCACTAGGTGTATATCAAGCTCCAGTAACTGAGGTTACAATGAAGAATAACAAACATCTGTGTTTTACCCTCATGGAGCTTATGAAAATAGCAGGAGACTGACATTATGTCAATAGGTATAAAAATAACTATGTAACTGTAGTTCTGATCCTTCCATGAAAGTGAAGTTCCAGGTGCCATGAGAGTATTTATCAGGTTCTCAAATCTGGAATGGGGGTCCAGGGATAATGGAGTGGGACAGCATTTAAGACCCAGCCCTGGCTGGAGTGGTTCAGTGGATTGAGTGCCAGCCTGTGTACCAAAGGGTTGCCAGTTGGATTCCCAATCACGGCACATGCCTGGGTCATGGGCCAGGTCCCCTGTTAGGGGCACATGAGAGGCAACCACACATTGATGTTTTTCTTCCTCTCTTTCTCCCTCCCGTCCTCTCTGTCTAAAATTAAATAAATAAAATCTTTTAAAAATTCTATTATTAAAAAAAAGACCCTGAGCTCTGGAGTCAGAAAGTCTTGGGTTTGATTTGCTTACTGGCCATGGGTGTTGTTTTTTTAGATTTTCTAAGCCTTTATTATAATACTAGCATCTAGTTTCCTAAATTTTGGTGAAAGTAAAGAGGCAATACTCTGAAGAAAAGTTGTGAGGTGAGATAAGCAAAAAGCACATAAGACCTTGGTTTTACTCATGTTATGGCTCCTAGTTTGTGCAATGGATCATGATTGATGGTTATCGTGCTAATAGGTAGCACATATATTCTTCTGTATTTATCAAATCCTTTATACATAATCTATAAAAACTATTTCTAGGAAAGTTAAAGTAAGATATCTGAGAATTTACATGTTATCTCTGTGGTATAGGATCATGGTAACTTTCAAATTATTATTCATTTCTGAATAGTTTTAATTTCTAAAAATGTACACATAAAATCTGTTTTTAAAAAGCCACAGAGATGAAAGAAAGCTAAATAAAAAGGATAGAGTAAGCATAAAATGCTCAGTTCACAGTGTTCCAGTGAAGGACCTAAGCAAGGGACTTGGGACATGAAGAGGAATTGAAAGCCCTCTTCACCACACCATGGGGTGTGGCTGAAGGTTAGGGACACAGAGAGGATGGCTAGCAGTGGGGCTGCAAAGTGGAAACAGGACAGATGATGAGGATCTTGTTGGCCAAGTCAAGTTCAAATGAGACAGTATTTCAAGAAGAGACCAGGCAAATGTAAATAAGTATTAAATTAATTAGAATTAACTGGTTGATAAATGCTGTCCAGAGAACAATTTCAGGCCTATAAAAATTCAGATAAACCCATGGTTCTCTAGTTTTTTTGATGGACAAACCCACTGGAAGTCACCTTTTTTAAAATGTCATGCTTTTCGAGTAAACTATGAAGTTTTGATGTGTTTAGTATCAACAAACTCTAGGAATAATTTTGCCAAAGGGAGGGGCCCCAATTTTAAATCAATGTGAAAGTAAAAACCAAAGGGAGCTCTGAGTGCCCTCCTGTGCCGAGACTCCAGCACCATCGCATCAGCGCTGGGATGCTCCCCAGCACACATCATTGCATCTCTAATGTCACGCGTGAGAACCACGCTGTAAATGCCAGAAGACAGAGCTACACATGGATCCAGAGAGATAGGGCTGTTAATACACACATTCAATATAAGAGCAGCAGAAATCTGTTACTCAGGGCCATTTTTAGAAACATAAAGTGTTGCTGTTGTTATTATCCACTTCCTGTCAATTGTAAGAGCTCATCTATCAATAAGGTTAGTTGCTCTGAGAGTGACAAAGGGGCTACAAGAATTTGAGAAATTTTGTAACAAAATATTTAGGTCTAATATACCATGGTCATAGCTGAGTAAATCTGTATTTCAGGAATTGTGGCAACAGGTATGGGATGATAAAATAACATTTATTTAATTTTTTAAAGACAGATATTATAACATGAAATTGTAACATAAAATTTGTTGAAGAATGTTCAACAAAGTGTTATCCATTATTTCTGTATGGTGGTGTTATATATGATTTTACCTTCTCTGTGTTTTTTGTAATTTACAATTTTAAATAAAAAGAAATTACTTGATTTTGTGATCAGAAGAAAACAGGAAATTGTAAAATAAAACTCTTAAAACAAAGTTTCCTAATGTGCTAAAAGATCTGCTTCTATCTGCAATGATCAATATCACAATATTTAGAGAGAACAACAGAAAACCATTATTTTCTGAATTTTCATCCAGGAAAAACCCAGATGATAAATGACTTGTCAATTAATACATTTCAGCTTAATAAAGACTTCTTAGTGTCTTGCACTAAATTTGGCTTGCTTAGATATGAAAGTACAGATATTTTTTTTGCAATCCTCTTCTATAGAGCATGGATAAAAAAACAGGTATGACAGAAAGATGATATTGAAGTAGGAACCTTGAAGCACATGGTTAAAACTTTAAGCATTTGTTGGTAAGAACAAGTGTAATATAGAAGTAGTTTTCCTGCTGAATGAACCATAACTCTGTCTCACTGGGCATAATAATGTGATGGTGTCTATTTATTTAAGAAGACATTAAATTGTAGTGTGTTGAGAGTCACATCCCTCTCTGTGAAGCAAATCAGAGCATCAAGTTTCTCACACGTACACCTGTCATTCGATACTCAAATGAAGCATACGATTTGCTATTTAGATAGTACAAACAGTTGAAAAATAATTTAATATCTTTAGATATCCAAGTCAAAGTTCATTATTTAGAAAATTTTCTCACTAGGTATTATGGTATTTAAGAGCTGAAAATAGCCTTTGGATTCATCAATTATAATTTTCTCATTTTTAAGATGAAGGCATTAATGATAGAGAAATTGGGTGGCTCATTCAAACCCACCTAAATGGTAAAAGGTAGAGTCCACTTTTGAGCCTTGTTCTTCTCTCCTTACCCTGGTATCTTTCTGCTAATCTTGCCTAAAATTCTTAAACATTCAACCAGCAACCTTTTCTAATGAGCCATTTTGACAATTTACTCTTTGCAAGTATTTTTCCCATTTGATTTTACTTTTTATTTATACACTGACACTCATCCTTAATCCAACCTCATGTGACTCATTGACAGCGACTCAAGTGAACTACCTCAGTATGTCAGAGCTCACAAATTCTGACACAATGAAAACATTTCTAATAAGAGGCATGAGGTCAAATTAAGAAAGTGTCTATTTCCCTAGTATAAAATTATGACAGGATAGTAAGAAGCTAGGAAATGTCCTGAGCAAGTGGAATAAAGAAACAGGCAAGAAAATTAAACAAGGCCAAAGAATTTGAACAACTTACAGGCAGCTAGAGAAGCGCAGGATTTTATCTTCCCTAACCAAGGACACTTGAGACAAATGGTTTATATCTCTCCTCCCTAACCAGAGAATATATAGCTTAAATCACCCTGGTCAGGGAGATAGAGAACAGAGACCCAGTTAATGCCATTTGTGCCAGCCAAACTCAAGGACAGATGAAGTCAAGGCAACAAATAACAAAAACTCCATTAAAGCCAGACAGACCTAAGATAAAAGTAAAACAGTAAAGCGGGCCAAAGAATAATCTCAAACTTCCCTGTATGCTCATTTTGATGCATCAGCATTTTAGAAACATACTTGGAAAGCTGATGAATATTCTGTTGAAACCCTCTCCTAAGATTCTCTCCCACAGAAGAGAGATAAAACACTCAAGGCAAAGGATACTGGTGTGGGTTCCCTCTAGAGCATGCTCATGGCGCTTCTTGGACATGAGGGCATGAAAATTTTCCTTCCTCTTAAACTCTAATGAACCCCACGAAACTTGCAACGAGGGGAGCAGCAGGTAGTGGCAGTTTGTCTAGACCTTACCTCCTGATTCTGTTTTCAAGGCCCTCTTTCTTTTGACTTCCCAGTGAGCTAACAGCATTCTACAAATCTTACAGGATTTTGCTGTGACTACTATATTTGCTGTGTCTCTATATATTTCTCTTTTATAGCAGAGGAGTTAAGCACTAAAACATTAAAAGCAATCTCCCAATTTCAAAATCCAAACTTAAAAACAAGTAAAAATAAAATTATCCAAGGTGGATAACTAACTGCTCTGCCAAACAGAGTACTGACTGTACCAGTTTTTTTTTCAATCCTGAGTTTTTGTTAGTATCAATTCCTTCTTGCAACAACAACAACAAATTTTTATTAGCCAGTATTTCTAAATGCAAACCTACTCTGCTTCTTTGCCAGAGATAATATTGCCAACCTTAACTAGTCATGCTATAAATGTGTGTCATGGTTTGGCTGAAAGGTATACCCAGGGAGACAACATGAGTCATGTTTTGCTAATCTCACTCTACAAGAGATGAAAAGAGTTCAGGTCTTAGGAAAGATCTGGGAGGGGCTCATCTAAATATCTGAACAGAGTTGCATGCCTTAAATGACCCATCTCTACCTTTCTCTTTTTAATCATTCCCTTAAATTCCTCTTATAATTCTATATTTTCTTCCATATTTTGCCCTTTCTAAACTGTGCATACGCCTTTTAGGTCCACAGCCGTTTCACAGACAAACCTGCCTGGCTGGTGCAAATTCTCAAGGGTCACCTGCCTGCCTGGCGTACAAGAAACCTCAGGTGAAGTTTCGACATGAAGGTGAAGTTGCTTCATGAGAGATGAACAATTTCCTATTCATCAGAGCCCTCTAGATCTCTAGTAAAGCCCATATTCAGTATGGAAAAGTGTTTTTGTTTGTTTTTCAGAAGAAAGTATTTTTATCATAGCAGTAGCTATTAGCTGTCCCCTGGATTCCTTGTCTAGATTTATTGGGGTCATCGTGAGAAGGAAGAAACCACAAAAGTTGTGTTCAACTTTGTCTCCTAACAATTAAAGTGCCCATTAGGAAGGATATGGTTGGTAACAACCTCAGCCTTGAAACTGACCCTAAGTGATTAACTTTGGACCATTTTCCAGGCAGTACTATTTTCATTCCCTACTCCCTCATTTTCGAAACCTTGATAGCTTTTGCAATACTATGTAGTTAGGAAATTATGTGCTTAGTGCCGGTGATCTGCTAGGGCCAGGTAACATCACCTCATCCTGGTTCATAATGACTCCCAAGAAGTGATTGTTACATTTTCAGGACTTTTGTGAGACACTGGTTAAACACACATATTATTAAATATTTAATTATACAAATTAACAATTAAGTAAAGTATCTTAAAAACAAAGGTAGTATGTATAAAACTCTCACTTTCTAATTATTTTATAACAGTTTATTATATGCTCTTGAGTTTATTTATGCTTTTGCATCTGTATGGTAGAAATACTTTGTAGGGTGTATTACTGCACATTTATTTACAATTCTGCATTAAATGATGTAACATTAGTAGTTTGTCTTCAGCCATGTTGGAAGTTTCCCCCCCCCAAATTGGCAAATAACAAATCAGAGGTCCTCTCTTCCTCCCAAAATGCTTGTTAAATATTTAACAGCACATCACTGGTAAGGATCAATCATTTTAAAGCTGACACATGGGGATAAATAATGTGTCAGAGTGGGTTTCGGCCAAGATGGAGGTTTGGTAGGTACACTTTGTCTCCTTGCACAACCAAAAGAAAGATAACAACCAATTTAAAACCAAAAAACAACCAGAACTGCCAGAAAATCAAACTGCACGGAAGTTTGACAACCAAGGAGTTAAAGAAGAAACATTCATCAAGACTGGTAGGAGGGGCAGAGATAGCAGCTGAGGCTGAAAGGGTGAGCGGTAAGGCTGCTGGGGACCCAGGTGGGCGAGGCAGTGGCTGATGGACAGGATTTCCCACATTCATGTGCTGCAGATAAGCTGGGGAGCAAGAGAGACCACGCAACCCAGGGTTCCAGCATGGGAAATAAAGCCTCAAAAACTCTGGCTGTAAAAATCATGGGAGTTGCAGCAGTGGGAGAAACTCCCAGCCTCACAGGAGAGTTCATTGGAGAGACCCATGGGGTCCTAGGACGTATACAAACCCCCCACCTGGGAACCAGTACCTGAAAGGGCATAATCTGTGAGAATTGAGGGAAGTGGCAGAAAGTAGAGCCAAAGCGGAGCAAGCAGCATTGTTCCCTCTGACCCCTCCTCCACAGACAGCGCCACAATGCAGGTAAACAGGTTGCCCCGCCCTTGTGAATACCCCTTACAACACAACCGCTACGCTGTGACAAAGAACTATGACCCAAATGAAAGAACAGATCAAAACTCCAGAAAAAGAACTAACCAGCAAGGAGATAGCCAACCTATGAGATGCAGAGTTCAAAACATTGGTAATCAGGATGCTCACAGAAAAGATTGAGTTCAGTCACAAAAGGAAGGACGAAATGAAGGTTATACAAAGTGAAATAAAGGAAAATACACAGGGAAACAACAGTGAAGGGAAGGAAACCGAGACTCAAATCAACGATCTGGAACAAAAAGAAGAAACAAACATCCAACTGGAACAGAACTAAGAAACAAGAATTCAAAAAAAAAAAAAAATGAGGAGAGGCTGCGGGACCTCTGGAACAACTTTAAACCTTCCAAACCTGAATCATAGGGGTGCTAGAAGGAGAAAAGGAAGAATAAGAAATTGAAAACTTATTTGAACAAATAATGAGGAAAAACTTCCCCAGCCTGGGGCAGGAACTAGACATGTAAGTCCAGGAAGCCCAGAGAGTCCCAAAGAAGTTGGACCCAAGGAAGCGCACATCAAGGCACATCATAATTAAGTTACCCAAGATTAAAGATAAGGGGAGAATCTTAAAAGCAGCAAGAGAAAAGGAGATGGTTAACTACAAAGGAGTTCCCTATCAGCTGATTAACAGCTGATTTCTCAGAAGAAACATTACAGACTGGAAGGGGCTGGAAAGAAGTATTCCAAGTCATGAAAGGCAAGGACCTGCTTCCGAGAATACTCTATCCAGCAAAGCTATCATTTAAAATGGAAGGACAGATAAAGTGCTTCCCAGATAAGGTCAAGTTAAAGGAGTTCATCATCACCAAGCCCTTAATATATGAAATGCTAAAGGGACTTATCTAAGAAAAAGAAGATGATCAAAAATATGAACAGTAAAATGACAACAAACTCACAACTGTCAACGACTGAACCTAAATAACAAAAACTAAGCAAACAACTAGAAGAGGAGCAGAAACACAGAAATGGAGATCACATGGAGGGTTATCCGTGGGGAGGGGGCAGGGGAGAAGGGGAAAAAGGCTCAGGGAATAAGAAGCATAATTAGCAGGCACAAAACAGACAGGGGGAGGTTAAGAACAGTATAGGAAATGTAGAGGCCAAAGAACTTATATGAACAACCCATGGACATGAACTAAGGGGGAGGGGGAATGCTGGAGGGTGGGGAGGGTTGGGGTGGAGGGGGGTAAAAGGGAAAAAAATTGGGGTAACTGTAATAGCATAATCAATAAAATATACTTAAAATAAATTAACTAAAAACAATCAAACAAAAGAAGAATATGTCAATGTAAACTTCAGCTTTCTCATTCATAATAAACACAAAGACTGATTTTCTCTGGTCCAGGACCCTTTCTAATAAATAAAGACTACTTTTGTGCACAATCCTTAGTTACTTTTATCAAGAATTTCATAAGAAATTTTTAATTAAAGCATATTTTACTGCATAGGGGAACAACTAAAAAGCAAATTTGCTAGTGATAATTTATAATACCAAGGACCAACAGCAAAGTTTTGAGAATTAAATAAAAAGTCATTAAGCAATTAGGAGGTTTATAGTTCCTGCCAAGGTTTTTTATTGCAAGAGATAAGAATAGAGAGGCTACTCTATTTAGGACACTACATTTAAAGTGAATTTACAGTTTTCCAATGGAATTATGATTTATAGCAATACAATACAACTCATCTCTTTGCTGTTATTAATTTTAAATATGGTATAGGTATTTTTAGCTAGTTCTCTGCTCCTAAGTTGTTATCCCTTTAAATACTAACCTCTCTTTGCACCAATCCTTTTTTGTGTGTGTGTGAGTGGGGGGTGTCTCTGCTGTCTACATTGGTATTGAATGATGTAATGTGTCTCACTGTCATTAACAGATGGGTGAAGGTGTCTGAACTGTAGGGTTTTCTTAAGCTTAGATAGTGCAAGGAGACCAGAGATGCAGTCAGGATGATCTGGAACAAATCCCTTCTCTGACAGTTATTAGCTGTGTAACATTTGAGTCTCAATTTTCTTATCTATAAAATGGGCATATCACCTGCTGTCTAGGCAAGTTGTTGTAAACCTGAGTAATAATGCAATAAAGTTCCCCAAACTTTCCAAGTCAGTGTCTGGTACATAATTCATTTTCCATAAATAATATCTATTATTATGCTCCCATGATACTAAATACTACAGGCAATAATTATTGTTCTGGATTGAATTATTATGGTTTTTTAGGATTCTTTCTTATTCAGTAGCACAAGAATCTTGAAAATCTTCTGAAAAGATAAACATGATGCCTACTGTGAGTAAATTCAATTTGAGAACTATAACACAATATACAAGTTTCAGTTAAATCTGTATTGTTTCCCATCAAAATGTATTTTGTGCTTTTTAAGGCCTTTTTGGCTTGAGTAAACAATGATATTTATACAATTTGTATTTTTCAAAGATTGCGGCATGCACTATGTAATCTAAAACTAAATGGTTTCTAGAACTTCTATTTTATGTACGAAATGCATAAACATTTCCACATGCCTTTTACATAAAAATGTCTCAGGAGGGCAAAGAAGATAAGGAGTACACGGAGGGTAAGCATTTCCACCTTGTTCATAACCAGTGAGTGGCTTCATGGAGAATTTGCCTCCTGCAGGCACACCAGAATTTTTATTTTTTAATATCACAACAAAGGAAAAGAGGAAGAAAGCAGTGTCTGCCTTTAAATAATAGAATTCAGTCATTATTAACGTGTCATATAACTGACATTTTAACCACACTTTTATTTAGTGAAAGGAAACTTTCACGGGAAAGTTCACTTTTTATTTCTACAGAGGAAACCTACTGCAGATCTCATTTTCATCCCTTCTTATTTGCTAGAATTTCCTGGTTAGTTACCTGCACCCCTCCTTTAGGAGGCTATCAGGTTGATTTCAGTCATTGTTTCTCCCGCTTCTTATGGTTACTGTAGGTAGAGAAGGATGTGCTGACTTTCTGGACACAGACTTCAGGGTGTAGTGCTATTTCCGTCCATGAATAATACAGATGGATTTTGAAATAAAACAGGAACAACAGATTTTAAATCTCTCTCTCAAATGAGATTAGATGACAATACATCTTAACTATAAAACAAAACAGGTTGATGTATCAACACTTACAGAGAAGGTGAAGTGGAGGTTTTCTCTGGCTTCTTTTAAATTATTTTATTTTTCTAGAACCATTATTAGTAATTTACTTCCTAGGCCATTGCTATTTATTTTTTAACTTTATATGCTGTTTGTTACTGCTCTAGGTGAGTGAATAATTTTTTTCCTAATCCATAGAGACCTTAGTGTGAATGAACTTTTACCAGAAAAAGTATTCCGAAAACTGATCAAGAGGCATTGTTCAGCAGGTAGAGTAACAGTTCTGTCCCCGTCTCTGTTGAGGTTTTATATGCATGATTCTCATTAACTCAATTTTTTTCACTCATAAAAATTTTTATGGTAGCAAACTCTTAAAAATAATGAATTATATGGAAAATAATAAATATCTTATATGTAACTGTTTATAACTTAAGCCAGTCCACTACAGCAGCTTCAGGGGTAACATGATCAGTTAGGTGATAGTTACATGTGGAAACAACAGACTTGTTGTTCATATTTTCCACATATGTGTGAGTTCCATTTTAAAATTCCATTGTAATAAGTCTAAAAATTGTTCCTTGGCCCTACATTTCCCTCACCCACCCTTCAACTGAATAGCAAACTAAGGCTACTTGCATCATTTGACAATTACCTTTTAAAATACCTTCTTTCAAATAGATAATATTACATTTTTTCAAGTTAAATATTGGTATCCTATAACCTCTTTTTTTTTTTTATCCTTTAATTAAATAATCCTACCAGTCATTTGAGAACATGCAAAGCAATTCTGGCCTTTGAGAAAGATTTTAAACACCAATGTCCCTGAGGTAGTTAAGATTGGATAATATTCTCTTCACAGACTCAAAGAAAAACCTCATTTTTTTTTCTCCTGTGAGTTATACTTTTGCTAATCTATTGGAATCATGACATGACCAATTGTCTTTAGTTCTGCATATCTGATAACTCACATCTACTTATCATTTAGACCATGACATTGACATTGTCTAAGGGAAATTAATGTTGATGTGAACATTAGATTTCATCAGAGTTACACCATAATCACAATGAATTATGGATCTTAGAATCTATATCAGACTATTCTAAACAAAATCCCCTAGTGTACACAATTCATGTTCACACACAGCACACACATTCACATGTACACACACATTTTTGCATGTGATGTGACAAATTGTTTGATACTTTAATACAAATACTGTATAACAAAGTTTGAAGACTGTGTGCAATCAAGGAACAGATATTCACTGCTTCATTTTTCTGCTGACAAATCCAGTAAGTATAAGGGAGTCTCTAGATTTGATTGTTTCTCTACTGATATTTTATAGTATGTACTGGCATAACATGGTTCAGGACAAAAGCGGTGTTGAGGTGAGATGATAAGGGTTGATAAAAATTCATATGTGTGCTTAATTTTCAATCATCAAAAAGAAAAAAAGATATTAGTGTTCAAGAATTAGAGGCCACTTGGGAGAATTGGGAAGCACTTCAGAAATATATGTGATTCAATAAAAGTAAACACTGTAAAGTAACCAGTACACAAAGTGCTCTAGCAAAAGATACTGATAAGGAAAGAAGTTCTAGAGTTCTAAAGAAAACTTTTAAATAATCTAGAGAAAAGAACTACATAAGTAAATAAAAAATACATGGTCATTTATTTTGTTTAATTGGTAAAAAGGTAAATGATCAGATTTAAGTTATAGCTACATAAGCAAGAATGCCAAACAGTCCTCACACAAGTATGCTGAATAAGTGGGGAAAAAAGCTGTTTTCGGAGGAAAAGTCTCTACAAATAATTTATCTACATGAGCTATTTGATGAGAGCCCTTTACTTATTGAAACTGGTGATTAAAAAACACATCCTGAGACCTTTAGCTTAAATCTGATTCTTCATTTTAAAGGAGCTCTTGAGTAAACTGACACCACACACACACACACACACACACACACACACACACACACAACTATTGCATCCAGCAGACATTCATCTGTAACTTCTAGAACTTAAAATAAATAGCTATAAAGGAAAGGAAGTGGATAAATTTTCACAGGGATATGGTAAGATTAAATTAATAGTTTTCAACCATAGCATGAGATTTGTGTTTCTTCAGATCAGTTCTAATCATACATCAGAAGAACGCTATCTATTCAGGAAGTACTGAAAATGGGTAAGATAACAGTGAAGAATTACTCCATGTTTACACAGTTTCAGGTCTGCAAAAGACAATTTTCAATGTGCAAAGTGTTAAAACAGGAGCACATATATCCAATCACGAATCAGAATAGTTAGGAAAGCCCACGATGGCAGGACATAGAAAGCTACAAGGTGCTCAATTGGTTCTGGCAATTTATCTCTCAGGAAAAAAGTTGGCTCAGGGGCAGTGGGCAGTTCAACACGTGTGTGAGAAAATATGACACAAAAAATTTACAAAAGAGGATGGCATTTCTGATTTAATGAGTGAAAAGAATAAAGACAATTTTCAAATCCCTGAAAATATGTGGTAGTATAAGCTGAACATGAATATTAAAATTTTCTTATATTGACAAATGTATATAAAAAAATAAAGGTTGGCTTTTATCTCAGAGGAGATTACAGATAATAAGGAGTCAATTAAGATATTATTGGTAGAAGAAACAATATTCTATTGTCATTAATTTTGAATGGTGCAGTGATTTCATAATTTAATAATAAAATTCTGTGAGGATTAATGAGACAATGTTTTCAAACCCCTTAGAGAAAGGTGCTTTACAAAAAGCCTAGCTATTAAAAAGTCTACAAATTTTAATGATATATACTCTCATTCTGAAAACATATTTGAGGAACTGTATTATAATTCACTTACCTTGCAGTAATTTACATAGTGTATTATGAAGAACTCTCATCAGCATATTAGTACTTGACAAATAATGAACATATTTTTACCGTTGAAGAAAAAGCACCTTATGTCATTGCAAAAGATATCTACAATGAGTCACTGAAACATTAACTCAGAAGTCAGATTTGCACGTCGACCCTGACAGTTCAACTTTGAGCAGAGTTAACCCATTGTGGCAGAGAGGCAGTGGGCATTCACGGATCCTTGCAGTACTGAACACTCCAAAGCCCGCCGGTGTGTGCGAGTGTGTGTGTGTACTTAACACTCGCGTGAGGAACCTGGACTCTCATGATTCTTGAGGGCCCTCACTCAGGAAGTTGCTGTTCCAGCTTCTGGCAATAAGCATACATAATCAGAGGCTATACTGTGAGTTCTCACTCTTCTAGGAGTGTGCCACCAAGAATGGAGAACAGGCTATCACAAGGATATGAAGAGGAGTTTGGGAAATGGAAGCGCATCTCACAGCCAGGGGATTGTCTAGACAACAGCTTCAGGCTAGCTTATGGTTACTAAACTGTAACTCTTAAAGTTATTATTTCGCCTTAGTAGAGAAGATTTTTACTAAATCCAGGTATCTTTACTTTGCAGTGTTTTTGGATACTAATGAAATTTGTTGAAATAAAATTTCCTGTTTTTCCTTAGGAAGAAACTTGTGATTCTATTGCCCGTGTTATTTATGCACATGTACTAATTTTCCTTTTTTCCTATTACTGGAGCATTTTGTATCACTATTCAATGATAACGAGTTACTGGATTTTGGGGGGCTAGCAGGAGCAGTATAGTTTTCATATTGCCGAATCCCAAAACCAAAATAGATAAACAAGACAGCAAAGCCAAAAATGTATAAAAAAAACAAAACTAGATTACAATGTTGCCTCATGAACCCCAAAATACCAGCTTCTGAGGACTCAATGCTGCCAGACATGGGCTATGGGTTACTTGGGTCTCTGTGAAAATAAGTAGAGGGAAGTAATGGAGCATCTGATGTTCCTAAGAACCCCAAAATGTCAAGAGGTTTTCATTGGAAAACACAGTGGGCCACACTGAGAGTGGCAGTTGAAAACGGGAGTGGTTTCACTGAGTAAAATAGTCAGTGAGTGCAGGAGACCCAAGCTAGGTATGTCTTCAGAGCACAAGGGGCTGACATCCCACGGCCCCTCTGTAGGGGAAAACTATTGGAGAAGAATAAAAACTGGACTGACTATTGACAAAAAGATTTAAGGAGAGAGCAAGTCCATATAAAAACAGGTTAGAGGAACAGCTCCAAAAATTCTTGGAAAGCATGACACCATAATTTTTTGATCACTACAAGAAAACAAAAAACAAAAAAAGGGCTTTGTGACCCCTAATGTTCCTAAAAGTTCAGAAAGACAGATTTTATATAAAGGAATATTGTTTACATAAGCTCTTCTTGAGGAATATACTGGAGAATGTTCTTCAAACAAGTCAAATGACTAAAGGAGGCGAACAGGTAAAGACTGAGGTGACCATTAAGAACATGGCTGCTTGTAGGACTAAGACTAAGTGAAGGATAAAAACAAGAGCAAAATATACATATTTAAATAATGTAGATATAATATTACTTTAAAAGGAAGGGGTGAAATAATGTGTTAAGAAATATTTTTAAATACTTTAGGAATTATATTTATAGTTATATATACATTTAGAAAGGTTATAGACATGTGGTACTATTATTCTGAACCTGTTACATGTATAATTGGTATAAACTAAATAAGTGATTACAAATTGATGTAATTCTATCACCCCCTGAGTCCTACATTACCAGAATGTTTTATGTGGAAGATACAGAAGGGATCAAATAACCAACAATAATAATAAGTGCCAGAGTTCTGATATGAATGGAAAGTTTGTACATATGTTCATAAAGTATTTTATTTTTTGAGATACATTTCTGACACTGTATACTGAAACGGTCTAAAGACAATGATAAATGCACCAGTAATGAGCATCTTTTGTACCCCAGTTGTGACCTTGAAATACCTTTTCCCATGAAAAGAAACCAGGACTTCTTCAAGAAAAAGTTGGTTCCAGGTCTGAGGCAGGGAGGGTATCAATGGGCCTGAGAAATTTGGTAGCATCAGACATTGAAGAAGCTAGCAGGAACTCAGGAACCAAAGCAAAGATGCTTCCTCTACCAAAATGGGGCTATTTGAACTTCAAAAAGCATAATACTTGAAATTGATTGAAACCTTTCAAACACATTTAAATTCATAAGCTCATAACCATATTTAAAAAAATCTAATTGGCTTTGGGAAGATGGTAGGAAACAATTCATTTTTTTCTTGAAAACTGGTAAGTAAATGGAAAGAATCAAGCATTTAGCCTTGGTTCTTTCCATTTAGCTAGTCTTTTCTATATGCGAACTAAATAGGAGGTGGTAAAAGGGTATCTTTATAAAGCTATTTCAATTGATTAATAAAAAAGATATACCACAAATTGTGCTGCCAATGAGAGAAGGTGTTGTGTTCTCCTTAATTAATTAATATTTCTGTCTGGGAAAGATATGTACTCTGGCACTTAAGGTTATTGAAAGCCATGACAACCTGTAAACACAAAGTCTCCTTTTTAATTATTCCTTCTATCTGTGGCTCTTTGGGATGGTGAATATTAGTTTTTGTTTTGTAGGGTAACTGTAATCTCCCTCTTTTTGACTTTCATGGCACTGCTTATTAATATGTCATATTTTCTCAGAAAAACTCTGTACTTCATATGATATTCATTCCTTTTTATGATAGTTTAACATGGGAGACTGCTAAGAATTAATAGTATTTGGGCAAAATTCAAAGAACTGGATATTAGAAAAAGCACCAGCTTTCAGTTAAACAGCTGATTCCCAGATTCTGGATGTGCTTAGAGGGAAAATTATCTCCGTGTGCTTCAATGTATTCTTCTATGAACTGGGAAGCACAAGACCAATACCATAGGGTAGCTATGAAGTTTAAATAAGAAAATGCATCTAAAATATTTGGTTCATTTCAGATAACTTCTAAATGATAATTATTCCCCCTTACCTATTAAGTGTTCTCAAATTTACATTTTATGCTAGGATAACTTTAATTCTGAAATAGTTACCAGGAAGACCATATTTTCTTTGGCTAGGCATACCCAGGTTTAAATTTCTTCTTATCTTCATTATCCAATGAATTTATTTTGATCAACAAATAGAGTGAAAATATATTACATATTCATTCAGTAATTTACAGCCTACATCTCTAAGTAATGAATTCATTTCTCTATTTCGGGTTCAATCTCTTTTCAGACATTTATATTTTTACATTTGTGATCTATTTGAGACTTGACAGTCTCTTTTTTATTTACTTTTAACTTAGAAAGGGCTAACTGACAAATTAACACATAATCACCTCCAACAACTTAAAATTACAGTCTGTCTTATTGCTGGTGAACACAGCTTCCTCTCTCATGATGTTCAAAATAAAACAAGAGGCCCTCCCCCACTGCTGTCCACTGCCAACTTCTCTAAATTATGTAAATGAGAGGGGAAAGAAAGGGAGGCACACACTATTGCCAAAGACTGTGGTGCCTTGTGTCTATGACAGGTCTTTCCAGTTGGCATCTGCCTCTGTAGTATGATTCCAGGAATGGTGGAAAACACCCCCAATTGGATAAATCTTCACATACTTCCTTTATTTACCAAAACATTTTTGAGAGTTTCTAATTAATATGAAAATATATCAAAAGTTGAGACTGACAACCCTCTGGCTAGAGCAAGTGCTGTGACTATGGAAGTGGAATGCTTTGGGGCAGAGGCATGATGGGAGATACCATTTTCTGGGGCTCCAGTCAAGAGGAAGAAAAAAGAGACTTTGAATATCACTTTAGGAAGAGACCAAAAGAAAACACTTTTCACCCATGTATAGTTTTGCTGTGGAGCCATGAGATGCTATTCTGAGTCCCTGCTCATGCTGTAAGATGACCAACATAGTGAGGAGAAAGACAGAAAGGTTCCTGTGGTCCACTTTCTCTGCTTTCCTTTCAGTGGGAAAGTTTCTAATCTGTAAGGATCATGATTTTAAATACATATTTTTGATGTGCATGGGAAAGGCAGAATGGGTGAATTAAATATGACAAAACTGCCATCCCTTACTCTGCTAGACAACCACTCCAAAATTCTACATGTAAAAATGTAAATATTTGCAAGGAGTCTCTCCTTTTAAAAATCCATTACTTTATGACTGTCAGCATATTTGAAAAAGTAAAGATCCTTTCCAATTTTTGAAGCTCACAGAATCTGTTTCTTAGTGATTGTGTCAGAGGTTTAAAAACTGTTGCTCTCAGTTTTTTCCTTAACATTTAAGAATCTGTTTCTTTTTTGAGTCTGTCAAAGATTTTTAACAAATTGGAAGAATGTTGCTCATTCAGTTAGATTTTTCTCCCATGGATGAACATGATACAACAAATCTGTTTTGATGTCTCTAAAAATCAGAGTTTTGGCTTATTAAAATAGTTAAATATTGGTTGCTCTCTTTAAGGTTTTGGAATTTTTCTTTCAAAATGGAATTATTCTTGTGTTTGTCCTATGTGCCAGGACATGGATTTCATAACTAACTGGGCCAACAGTTTTTCACATGCTCAAATATTCAGTTCAGAACTATTATAACACAATCAATGAATTGTTATTAAGGACACTATTAAACTATAATGGCTCTAAAGTCGTCACTGGGAAATTTTTTTAAAAGCCATTTTGAATATTGTCAGATATAAATATTTAGGACACTCTCCATCTTGTGGTTTGGATGTTTTTATTGTTTCTCTGGTGTAGATATCTGAATTTTTTTCCATGAGACATGCATAATAAAAAAGTTTTACTAATAGTGAATTATTGATGAGTTACCTGGAGAATTATTACATTTAGCAAATATATAAATACTTGCTTTTTCATTTAGTCTATTTTGTATCTTATAAATGTTCAATAACTGCTTATAGACCATTTCTGAAAATTTACTGTTTGAAATTCATTTATGTAGTATTCTAATCTATTTAAAAATAAATTTATTTACTATTTTCAGCACCAAAGTGTCCAGAAAAAAGATGATATTGACTTAAGGGACCGGATATGCTAAATTCTTCTAGAGATGGCTGTTTTGGGCATGTTGTCTTCAAAACTGTAATTTCAAAAACCCTCAAAAGACCTCTAAAAGTCAGTAACTACGAAATTTAATATAAGGCTAAGGGTTAGAATTTAACCTCATAAACATTCAAGATCAAATTAAAGACTTATCTTGGTGCTCATCAGCATAGCATAATTCAAGCAATTTCAATTTCTAAAGAGTATTACAAGAAGATAAAGTATTATTTTCAAGTCATAAGCCCTTTTAAAGAAAAGCAAGAGGAGTGAGAAAGCCTAGCCAGCATGAAGTGTAAATACCATTCACTATATCGTTATCATCATCATCATCGCTGTTATTCCTGATAGTGATAAGTACAATATTCTCTTCAGAAATCAGACAAAGCCAGATCTCTATTTGATATCTCCCTCCTTCCTGCTAAAGTATTGAATTCAGAGGCTATTACAGTATATCATGCATAGATTAACCACAGTAGTAAAATAAGTTGTATGAAATCATTTTTTACTGTCAAATAAATGACACACCATCAGGTAGAGACATCTGGTTCCCACCTTGAATATAATGTATTATCACTTTAGTACAACCAGTGAAATACTGTGTGACTCAAATGATATCTCTCATTTGCTTGAACTGCTTAAAAATATTCTAAAAATAATTGCAACAATTATCCCATGATAATCTGTCAAATAGTACTATGTAGATGTGATAGGAAAGAACTCGACATGTGTTACAATATTTCAAATAAAAAAATGAAATTCTCCGTTAAATTATTATTCATGCTTTCAAGGCACTGCATCCCTAATTCCCCTTTCTCAGCACTCTAGTCCTTAGAATAAGCTGATGTTTGTGTCTGGAGTATCCTCTCTTACCTTTCACTTTTACTAGGTTAGCTCCTTTTTTTTTTTAAATCCTTGTTACTCATAGGAGCTGTAAATCTCTTCTTATTTTCTTTCTTCATAACAAGTCTAAATGTTTCTTAAGAGGCAGTATTTGGTTCATCTTTGAAAAATCTAAGGTTCCCAAAATGCATCGGTCTACGTAGAAACTCAATAAATGCTTGCGCAGACACCTAGACAGCATTAGCTCAGAGGGGTAGCAAGGACCTGGACTATTGTCAGGGTGGTATAAATAATTTTCTTAAATACTAGATGTCATGGGTACTAAAAAGGAGCAGTTTTGATATGTAATTATGGATAGTAGTTGGAGGTAAATAATAGGAATAGCTAAAATAGCCGGCAGTAGATATGACTACACACCATGCATTAAACAGTCTCTCATTTGATCCCCGATTGTTATTATTGTTGTAGCTACAAGTATTACCTCTAATTTATACGTAAGACACCTATATTACAGAGAGCTTATGCAAATTTCAAGGACTAAGGCATGTATACTTGAGAGAATACAACTGATACAGATATGAAATAGAGGAGGAAATCATAGGAGTAAATGTATCTCTATCATTATTTTATATAAAAATTTTGCATTGAAACATTTCAAATGACACATCTATGTTAAACACATGTAATTTTAAATCATATATAATCTCTACAGAGAGCAATCTGAATAAGGTGCAGGAAAACTAATAAAATGATATAAAGAAGCACACAACTGAAATTTAACAACTTAACAGTTTTCCCTAGGACTTACATTGACTTAAAAAAAAAAAACAGGCATTACCTGTCACCATAGTCATCATGATACTAGAAAGAGAACACAAGTAATTTGAAATAGTGACTCAATTATCTTGCTGCTGGAACTTCTAGCATGTCTATGGCATTGAATGTGATCTTAAGAAAAATGACAGAAAGAGTAGAAGGTGCATTAATTAAGTAATCTACCTGCCAATTGTTAAAAAATATATATGTGAGTTTCTCAGGAAGGAATATGAAAAGAAATAGTGGGAAGCATTTTATTAACATAGACAAATATACAGGTGGAAAGGTTATAGTAATACTGTGACTTCTGTGCTTCACATATATTTTAAAAAGTTACAATGAAAATCATAATATTAGCAAATAATGATAAATGTAAGCTTTTTGAAAAATACTGGGATAATATTTTCCAGAACAAAATATAGTTTTAGATATCCTGCTATGCCTCCCTAGACATTGAAGTTATGTTTGACCTTGACTAAATCACAAAATATGTCCTGTCCTTTAGTTCTTCTAGAGAAATGTACCTGTTTCCAGGGGAAGTGGGTCTTGATAGATTTGAAAATTAAAAGATGCAAAATAATGACAAAGTATTATTCTTATTTTAATATGTTCAATGAAAAAAAGTAAATTAGAGAAGCAATCAAGTCATTGAAATCACAGGGAAAAATACTCTGAGCAATACTTTTTCTCCCATGAGTTTAAACTGACTAAAAATGCAGAAATTTGTAGTCAATTCAAACAAAAATTATAATTGTACAGAAATTATAACCCGTATTTTATGAGTTGGGTGCCTTGGTTCCAGTCTTAGAGGGTCAAATTTTTAGAAGCTTTTGTCTTTTGAAAGAGTTATTATTTTTAAATACTTGACTCCTGCAAATAATCCACAACCTTATCCACATAGGGTTTTTCTTCCAGCTCCATATGACAGGAAAGGAACCCTGCGGGGTAATGGGAGAGACATTTTCTTTCTTTGCCCCTTCCCAGGTTCCCTGCTTGCTTTGAGCTTAGTGTTATCCAGCTGTCTCTGAGGTCATGACCCCCGCTTGGCATCTCTTGGTAATTGAATGCAAAATGACTTTATGGCTACAGAGAGCATACAAAGATACCACAAACCTACACAAATGTCTTTTTCATTGCCCTTTCAATCAAGGTCTGACTTGAAGTGGAGTTAGAGATAAGAAAAAAATATTTAGGGGGAAAAAAAGCTTATAGTAAGAAAGATTCCCGTATTTTTGAAAATTTGTGTTTTGATAAAATTAAGAGGGATGAAACCTAAAATAAATGAGTTCAAATTCTTAGCCCCTTTTTATTTTTGAGGGAAGACATATAAGATTTTAATTTAAAAATTTAGATTCCAAGTAACTCTTATCATTAAAGAATAAATATACTATAGTCAGTTAATTGATAAAGGTTAGTTAGCATAAACAATGAGATTTTGAAATTTGGTGATTTGCTATTCATGCTTAAAGAAAGGTAATATCCTTGACTAAAAGTTAGATTTTGAGGTATAGTTTGGTTTAGGTTAAAGTTATTGTCCATTCAGCAGTCTTTCCTTCTAAATGTGTTTCTTATCTAACAAATGATTGGCTGATCCTGTCATCTTATATATGGAATTTTCAAGTGTCATTCATTTCATCTCTGGAGAAGGGTTAGGTTGAGTTGGCTTCTGGAAACATATTCTTGCTCTTATAAACAAGGAGTTTGTCACTATTGATTATTTGGTCACTCATATTTATAAATTATAATTCTGCTTTCGTATCATGCATTCTATTTACACACTGAAGATATATGCAAATCATTAAATCATACTATCATTAAGCAAAAAACTGAAGAAAACATTCCATAAAATTAGGAAATTTATTTAAAGTAATTTAAAAACTAAATATTGATGTGTGTGTGTGTGTGTGTGTGTGTGTGTGTATGTAAATATATAATTTACGTGAAGCTCTCATAGCAGATTCATTCAGTAATAGTGTTGTGTTGGAACCATGGGCCCGTTCTCTATGCCTGCTTCTTTAGCTAGAAATTAGAGCTATCTGTTTAAGTGAAAGTAAGTACAAGGTAGAACATTTTTGAAGTATTTTGCAAATAGAAACTTAGAGCTAATAAACGGATAGTGGCAGCTTTATTATTACTAGGGTGTTGCTCAAACAGATAAGATATAAGAGTTTTAAATCTTGAGCCATCTTCCTTTCTCATGGGAAGATTGGAACATGACAAAATATTTACCTTTTCAGCACACTGAAAAAATAAGATGGATTCAAGTTGTTTGCCCCATGTCTAGAAGGGAAATTATGTCTGGGTAGGTTCTCTTTAGTCTCTTTTGGTATAAATTTGTTACAGTTTAAATTGTTAAAATGGGATCAACTGGTGTTCAAGGATTTGACAAATTAATGACGCCCATTGTTATCCTTGGACTGATAAAATGACATTGATGTATTATGAATGAGTAACAAGACTCAACATGAGTAATTCAGATTTTAAATTATCCCTAGCCCATCAAAAACGTTGCTGTGAGCACCTAGGAAGAAGTTGGTATTTAGTGATGAAGTCAGTGACTCTTTTTCTTATCAATGAATTTTGGGGACCACATTGAAAAAATCCTAAAAATGTATTAAAATTAAGTTAGAGCACTCTAAACCAACTACCAACCATTGTTTCCTGCTGGAGCATATAGAATGCAATAAAATTAGAGCACTGGAAGGAAAGCACACTACACGAATGTACTTGATTTAAAAGTCAGACTCCACATTTTGAAGTTCCTGAGATTTCAGCTTAGTTTCTGCTGTGCATGCCCCCAGAGGCACTCTTGGAGTCACAGAAGAGTACTCTGCTAAATGTAAAATCTTTTGTGCTCCATTAGCCAAACACAAGGGAACTCTGGGAGCTTTACTGGAGACTATGGTACTTTGTTGCAGCTGGGATGATTTAACCAATCTAGTAAACCTTGACAACATTTAAAGTTTACTTTTGTAAGGAACAGAAGCATTAAAAAGCCAAAAACTTTTTCAAAAATGAAAAACTCAGAGAAAAACTGTAATCTCCTTACAATGGCTTTAGTAATTATATAGATGATCACGATAATAACACAAATAATGATTATGTTGGTGATGATGATGATAAGACTGATTCTCACATATGGAATGCCTTGTGTGCCCTTCATGTGCGTTATTCACTCATCATTAAACTCTATAATAGCGCCCTCCTGTTATCCCCATTTTACAGAATGGAAGACTGAAATTCAGAGGTGTTAGGTAACCTGACAACGTCATAGCATGACGTTATAGCATGGCTGAGTCAATTCAGGAGCTCAGATATGACTTATACAAAGTTTTTATCCTTAATCTTCCTACCATTTTATATAATCAAGAGTGTTCAAACTCCTTCAACAAATATACTATCTGGTGTCTCTGTAACATATTTTCATTTCAGAAATTTTCAGAACTCTCAACAAACTCTTTGTTCTGATTGACTCCACCTTCAGGGGGATCGCGTCAGCTGTGTCTGAAGGGTAACTGCCTGTAGGAGGGAAGTACATGGACTAAAGCTTGTTTACACAACAAGCAAAAGCTGCTAAAATTGCCTCTCATACCTAAAAATGTAATAGTCACAGTTAGAGGTAGTTCTGGCCATTTAAACTAACACTTTATTTTTTAAAACATGTGCTACTGAGACTTTTAATGAGCATAGCTGGAGTGGAGAAGTTTTCTCTTTCTGAAAGCTATAGAACATCACCAGTTTCATGGTGTTACCTCACAGAAAACTAGAATGTGAATTCAATTAAGCCCGAGAACACACTTTTAATACTTTTTTTTTACAATTGACATACAATGTTATATTAGTTTTGGGTATATAACTGAGTGATTAGACATTGCATAACTTACTGAGTGATAGCCCTGATAAATCTAGTACCCATTTGACACTATATAGTTATGACGAGATTATTGACTATATTCCCCATGCTGTACTTATGCCCCTATGACTATTCTGTAACCATCAACTTGTACTTCTTAATCCCTTTACCTTTTTCACTCATCTCCCCAACCTCCATCTGCAAGAAGGCCCTTTTACATTCCATGCAATACTGGTTTGGTAGTGATGAATTCCTTTAGCTTTTTCTTGTCTGGGAAGTGCTTTATCTATCCTTCAATTCTAAATGATAGCTTTGCTGGGTAATCTTGGTTGTAGGTGTAGGTCCTTGCTTTTCATCACTTTGTTGTTTTCTAAATTATATTTTATTGATTATGCTACTATAGTTGTCCTGATTTTTCCCCTTCCCCCCTGCTCTACCCAGCATACCCCCACCCCAGTCAATCTCCATACCACTGTTCATGTCCATGGTCATGTGTATAAATTCTTTGGCTACTCCACCTCCTATACTGTACTTTACATCCCCATGGTTATCTAGTAACTACTTATTTGTACTTCTTAATCCCCTCATCTCTATAAAATATTTTCTTCAAAATATTTCTTGCCAACCCTTCTGGCTGTGAGGTGGTTTTTCATTTTTTTTTCAGAGCTCAGCAGGTGGTCTTATGGGAACCCTCTTGTAGGTAAGCTAACTGTTTTTCTCTTTCTGCTTTTCAGATTCTTTTTGTCTTTAACCTTTTGTATTTTAATTATGATGTGTCTTGGTGTGGGCCTCTTTGGGTTCATCATGTTTGGGATTCTCTGTGCTTCCTGGACTTGAATATATATTTCCTTCACCAGGTTAGAAAACATTTCCATCATTACTTTTTCACATAGGTTTCCAATTTCTTGCTCTCTCTTCTCCTTCCAGCACCCCCATGATGCAATTGTTTGTGTGCTTAAAGTTGTCCCAGAAACTCCTTATACGGTCCTCAATTTTTTGGATTCTTTTTTCCATTTTGCTTTTCTGATTGTGCGTTTTCTGCTTTCTTATCTTCTAAATCTCTTATTTGAGCCTCTGTAGGTGGCTCAAATGAGAATCATCATCTACTCCACTGATGATTCTCTGTAATGCATTCTTCACTTCAGTTTTTTCTCTTCTTTCCTTTGGAACACATTTCTTTGTCTCCTCACTTTGGTTGCCTCCCTGTATTTGTTTCTATGTATCAGAGTTGTTACATATCCAAAATTTGGTAGAGTGGACGTATGTAGTAGGTGTCCTGCAGGGTTCAGTGACACAGCTTTCCCAATCTCCTGAGCTGGGAAATCTAGGTGTGTCTCTCTGTGGGTTGTGTACACCTTCCTGTCGTCGTTGAGCCTTGATTTCTATTGGCACCTCAATTGCAGGGATTTTCCACTCCTCACCAGGCCAATTGACTGGGAGTACTAGCTGCAACCAACATGGAAAACCAGCTGTTCAGAGGCTGACCCCATGAAGCAAGACTTGTTTCAGTGAGCTCTGGTGCCTGCTGAACCTTCTCCTTGATTGTGACACTTTTGGAGGTTGTTGTGTGGTATTTTAACATGGGTTCAAGTTGTCCACTGTGTGCTAGCTCTGGGGTCTCCAAGGAGGTCCAGGCTAATGTCAGCTGTCAGCTGTGCCCTGATCAGGGCACACAGCATAAGCTACAAAACAACCTTCAGATGGTTTCTATTTGTGCTAAGCTTGGATGTGCCCTGGAAGGGCCAAGCTGCAAACCAAGGTCTGACCAGATTGAAGCTGCAAACCTTTGGTGTATGGAACAACACTCCAATCAACTGAGCCACCCGACCAGGTGATCTCCACTGGTTTTTACAGTCAGAAGTAATGGGGGTTCCTCTTCCTGGCACTGGAATCCTGAGCTAGGGTGTTTGGTGTGAGGCTGGGACCCCTCACTCCTCAGAGGGGAGACCTCTGTAGCCAAGCTATCCCTCATGATTTTTATCCACCACATGTGGGTATGAGACCAACTCATTCCCCATCTCTACCCCTCCTACCAGTCTCAATGTGGCTTCTTCTTTAAATCCATAGATGTAAGATTTCCATTCAGCTAGATTTTTGGCAGTTATGAATTATGGTTGTTTTGTAGGTGGCTGTAATTTTGATGTTGTTGTGGAGTACTGCATTTTCCTATGCCACCACCTGGACCAAAACCAACACATCTTTTGACAGTCCATGTTTTTTCCCCTGAGAGTTTCATGTTTAAAGAATGTCATTTTTTCTCCTTGCATGTGGAAATCAAAGAAAGAGAATCCAAGTCTACGTAACTATAAAACATTTAATTGATTCCATTTTTGTTAAGGTTTCTTTTCTTTTTTTTTTGTTCTTGGCTATAAATTTAAAGTTACATTATGGAACTCATTTAATACTTCTTTATATTTAAAAGTCCAAGCACAGAATTCATAAATTCAAAAAAGGTAAAAAGCACTAGGGTCATTAAACTTTATGGAGAAGGCTTTGACATCAGTTGATAATGGCCAAATTTAGATATCATTATGCTTCAAAGTGAAGGATCTAAATTACAGAGTCTTCACCATAAACTATGTAGCTGGCACCCAACCATCACCTGATATATTAATTGAAACAATTTTAAATATGTTTAAAAAGAAATACTTCTTTTTTAAAGTCATAATGTATTTCATGTAATTTTCTTAAAGACATACGGATTATGCTCATCTTTTGTATCTAAACAACAAAAGTGGAGTGCACGAGGGGTTCAGTGATGAATAAGATTAAACCCTGCTGTTAAGAAGATGTGGCATGTGTATAAATAGCTTTGACATAAAGAAATAAGTAATGAGCTTCCAAAACAGGTAAAAGAGTGATATATAGAAGATAAGTGACCACATCTGATACACCTGACTTCACCTTAGGACTTTCGCCCTCACTCACTCTGTTCTGGCCAGACTAACAAACTTGTGGTCCCTGGAATAACCAGATATTCTTCAGTCATGGGCTTTTGCACTTGGTTTCTTCTCTGCCCAAATATCATTTTCATCTGAACTTTTCTCAAAAATTGTTTCTCAGTGACACCTTTCCTTTATTGATCTTTTTAAACTTAGAGCCTCCCAAAATAGACATCAGGATGTAAAGTACAGCATAAGAAATATAGTCAATAGTATTGTAATAACCAGGTATGGTATCAGGTGGGTATTGGAAATATCGGAGAGACACTTTGTAAAGTATATGATTATCTTACTACTATGCTATACACCTGAAACTAATACAAAATAATATTGAATATAAACTGTAATGGAAAAATAAAATGAAAAAGATAAAATAAAATTAGAACTTTCTTACCCATATCCCATTGCCCTTGCCTATTTAGTTTTCTACATAGCTTATTAATTTTCAAACATAGTATAGTATATTCTTATATGTTATTTATCTTTCCTACCATCTAGAACAATAGGGGCAAGGACCTTTATTTTGTTTGCTGTTAGCTTACTCGAGCATGGAATACTTCTTAGCATACAGTAGGTACTCAAGAGTTATTTGTTGAGTAAATAAATGAAGCATTGACTAACTGGCTTAAGGTGAAGGTCCTTAGGACAAAACAATTAAAGTAGCTACAGTACATTCAGGGTCCCGAGAAAGTCTTGGTTTACTAAAACTAAGGTAGGTTGAAGGTATTTATGTGCCAAGGAGTATGAGGTAGAGATTAAAGAAAGAAAAAATAATTAATAAATATGAAACCATTGAGGATCAAAACCCTGAAAGAATTGAAGGACATTGGCTTAGTGGCATAAATAGAGCAATTAGCTTCGTCTCTAGGGGACCACTTCACCCTTTAACACAGGATCAAAGGAGGAGAGACAGATAGGTGAGAATAAAGAGGATGTTGTAAATGCTAGAGGGACATTTCAAGTGCTAAGGAAGCTCATTTTCTCCAAGGTGATTTACTAAGAATGAAGGGTGTAGGGGCAGAAACTGGGGACTTCTGATGGGAGGATAAAAGATTGGAACAACTTTTCAATAAAGTGCAAAAATAGAGATAAAAGTAGAATGGTTTTTAAGAGTAATGAGAATTTGATTGCAAGTATGTAATACGCAGCTATAGAGGAGTCTCCTGGCCACCTTATATTCACTCCCTAACATCTTGGAGATGAGCAGAAAAAGAATATTGTGGGTGCCATCCTGGCGTAGGGACAAGGAATGTCAGAGTGACAGAATGCCAGATGGAACAGCTATGAAGTACAAAAAATTAGTATACGTGGGGGAACACCCCCCAAAATGGAATTAGCTTCTGAAGTGCAGGCCCCTTGTAGTGCAGGCTTCCCCAGCTATGAGAATGTTCCAGGAACCCATCTGTATCAGTGTACCAGCTGGTGTTGTCATGAGAGGCTGCCTTGAACTTCAGTGAATTTTTTTGAAGACTCTTTCAACGTGTTTGCCCATTTCATGATAATGCACCCGCTTACACCCCGCCGAGTGTTCAGCAGGTTTTGACCAAAAATGGCATGACCACCATGCCCCACCCTCCCTATTCACCTGATCTCACTCCGTGCAACTTTGTTTTTTGTTTGCCCAGATGAAAAATCCCCAGAGGGTAATGTTTTGTAGATGTGGAAGGGGTAAAGCAAAAAATGGCAGAAGTACTAAAAGGAATCAAAAATGACAAGTTCAAAAACTGTTTTGAGCAGTGGAAAAAAGGTATTGATAAACACATTCAATCATATGGAGAGTACTTTGAAGGTGAATGAAGTTTAAACATGTAAGAATAAATACACAATTTTTTACATATAAATTCTGTTTTGGGGGTCCCCCCTCATGTCTTTACAATCACCTAATATTAGTTTTAACATAGTATAGAAGAACATTGTAGACAACCACTAAATAATCTTATGATGTTGTTGCTACTATTTGAAGAATCATAAAATGAAAGAATCGAGTTTAGAATCAGTGATAGTAGGGGCGCTTCTAAACTTGAAATTCAAGGTCCACCGCATTCTGCCCCACCTTCTCTTGCAAACCTTTACTCCCGCTACAGTATTTGTTCAGGCTTCTCTCAACATCTCCAGTTCCCTAGCTCTAAATCGTTTTTCCCATTGTATACTTTTGGAATGCCTTTGCCTGGCTTATTAGTCACCATTCTCTCCGTTCATGTTTTACTCAAGCCCTTCCTCAGTGCTCTGTCTGCCCCAACCCTTAGAGAGAAGGTTCCCTTCTGACTGTTTGTTCAACTTAATATCTGTGCCCTCACAGATGGGCCAGTACTTGTAGGATAGCCAAAATGTGCACTGCTACTGAAATTATAGAGGCATACAGCTTGGTCACTCAACGGCATGTTCAAGGGATCAGATTAGTTAAGAATGGATTTTGAAGGGAACTCACTCTTCTGCACATGCATGATACTCAAATAAGATAAGGAGACAAAAATGAGAAAAGAACTGAGTAGCAGTACACTCGTTTTCAAGGGTGCCAGGGATTTGCTAGCCTTGGAACAGGGATGGAACAAGCCTTCGAGGCAGGTGACATGCGTGTGTTCAGTGGGAGGAGTGCAGGAACAGCACGCAAACACTGTGTAAGGACGCGGACGAGTGTCAGAGATCCTGGCAAACTTTGGCCGCAGCTGCCCTTTAGGAGCCGCTGTTGGGTGCTCCAGTCAATTTGGTCATTGAGGATGTCGCCCTAGTGTACCCAGATCTTCCCAGGCTGCAGGAGAAACTAGAAACCTGAAATTCTTAATGTGAATGGAAAGATTTTAAAAGTTGGCTAGAATTCTTCTAAAGTAGTATGGATCAAACACCTGTGGGCCTGGTATGACCTGCCGAAGACCATTTTGCAATTTTCCTTTGGATTCCTGTTACGATCGTCTTCAGTATCACTTTAATTCAACAACCACATCAAAAACTTACCTATAAGATGTTAAAAATAACCATTATACTTTTTTAGAATACACCTCCACAAGGCTGAAAAATCTTTATCTAAAAATAACAATAAAGGCTTTGAAACGATATGTGAAAACCAAGGAGCAAGGGGCAGGAGTTTGTAAGGGAAAATGTAGATAACATGATATTTCTGTGCCTATTTCAATCAGTGCATGCCCCCATGGGCTGAATATATTTCTAAAGCAATATTCCAGATGTCATCTCTAAGCCTTCTCTATCAGCAGATATTTTGAAAGGTGCTGTGTTTTTAGAACTCTTTCACGGACTACTGCTGTTGCCACCAGTAGTCTGACTCCCTGCCTTTACCGGGACGGTGCGACGAAAATAGTCTCTGAGCAGCAACACCTTGATACAGTATAAATGGGATAAATTTCTGGCCCTTTAGGGGATCCGGTTATATGAGTAAAAGGCTTTCGCAATGTGTGTTGTGCAGCAAAATTCTCAAAATATTGCCTGCGTCCATCTAAATTCTGTGTTTTCAGTCACAGATTTCAAAGGGAATTTAGCTCATACTCCTTTCACTGAAAGAATGACTTTGGAACTATTGTGTGCCCAAGTAACCTCGCAGGACCATTTCCCAATGACCAATACCCAAGTTTCTCTTCAGCAGTTAACATAACTGAAAAATTGGAAAGGGTAAAATACGCTCTCACCTTAGATGTCAGACGGTCAGAGTCAGTTCTGAATGCTTTACGCAATAAATGTGTTTTTGTTTCCATAAAAGAAGGAACACACAGTGGAAGCCCCCACCCTGCAGTGAGGCAGGTTTACAATAGCTCTTACCTTTAAAAGAAGGAAAAGAGACCAAAACAAACACACAGGCATAAGCTGAAGGCCATAAATATGAAAGGGGGAAGAGCTGGGAGAAGACAAAAGGAGAACAGTTTTCTCACCCTCTCTTCCCATCTGTCTTTGCCCCTCTTTCATTGTTATGCAATTAGGATGTTGCATTTTCTCCTCAAACCTTCAGAATAGAACCAGAGTGCTTTGATCAAAGTGTGCTTTGCCCTCCTGCAAGAGACATTTTATTTGGCACTATTAAGGTTTTTTCCCATCGTTTTTTCAGCCAGTAAATTCTTGGCATTTTTAAATAAAAAACACGATGAAAAATGTTAATGTGGCCTGAATAAAAGATTTTGAGAATCACAGCAAAGTGCTTCTGTGCCGCATCCTCTCGTTCCCCCGCAGTTCTGAGCACACATGTTGGTGTTCTTTGTTGAGAATGCCTCACCTTTTCCTCTTTTATCACTCTCCAAATCCCAGCTCTACCTCCCCCAGCAAAGCTGCTCTGCAGCACTTGCAAAGGGCTCTGTCAGTCTTTCTCTGCATCCCCTCCACTCCTCTCTCCCCTCATTTTTCATGACAAGGACCATTTTGCTGCATAAGGGAAGAGTGGTTGAGAGAAAATTACTCCTCTACACTCAGAATGGTTGAAAATAATGAAACAGGCAACTTTCAGGATGATTGTCAAACAAAGGAGGATTAAATGAACAAATCTTTGTCAAAATGTTCTTTAAAAAGGTTAATTTATACTTTCTAAAAAATCTCTATTGGTATTTTATGGTACACAAACGCTTTGATACTACTCTTCTACCAACTTGTTTGCTATCAGTTTTCAATATGGAAGATATAAATAATCATTTATAAAAATGTTAGAGGTTAACCAGCTTTTACATTCAAGAATCACTTATCAGAGCAGTTCACTGAACTTTACCAGGCAGAAGGGACATATTTCCTACTTTATATAAAATAAAGGAGAAAAATAAGCATTTGCATTTGATTGTGCAATGCCAGTTGAATGCTGTTGTTGCCCGATGTAATTTCTCTCTTTTTCGGTATGTGGAAGGAGAGGTGTGAATGGAGCTCAAATAACTGATTTAAGATGTTGGAATGACAGCTCCTTATGGTAGGAGAAAGTAGCCAAAGGTAAGGTATTTACAATCAAGAGAAGGAATATAATGGGAATTTCTTGTTTCACCGTTTGAGAGAGACAGCGTGGGAAGGTAGAGCGCTAAGAAAACTGCTGAGCCAGAAACATCTCTGGTAATAGGTAGAGAGCATGCTTTGCAGTTGATATTTCTGAACGAAATTGGTATTTGATCCCAAAATGCACTGAACACTTAAAACCTTCTAAGCATTGAGAATAAGTGATTTCCAAAGTAAGAAATAGAGGTGAATTAGAAAAAAATTTTATAATCCAGTGTGAGGATAAAAGCAGAATTACATAAAATTACTCATTCCAGTTTAGTAACTATAAAGTCAAGTATGTAGATTAAGTGAAAACTGTTAAAAATTGAAGGCAGTGTAATGGGGTGCATGACATGGGCCCCCAGAAAGTAGGGGAACCCCACAATCCTGCAAAAATGGTAAGGGGTGGGAAGGAATGCCCACAAAGTGGAAAGAACAGTGTTTGAGGCCCATTGCATAACAAAGGCAGATTAACAGTCTGCGCCTTCCTGAAGGGAGAGGCTGGGGAAGAAGGTTGTTGCCTGGGGCAAATTGTGTACTTGAACGTGAGACTCTGTAGGGGCAGTTACTCAGCTAATGACTCCTGACACAGTCAGGGAGAAACTCATATAGCACCTTCCTGAGCTGCGGGGGCTTGAGGCCCACCCTGGATAACTGTTCGTGACTGGGAACTCTTGCCCTGACTAAAGGTGGCAGCCGAAAAGACAGTCAAAGACACCAGGGAGCTGACAAAAGTGGTGGACACTAACGCACCATAGGAAGAGCCAGATGTCTGGCCACACAAGAAGTTCTGAGTCAAACCTTTAAAATTGGAGCATACCAAGAAACACGAGGTCTGCCTGGAGGTGTGCCTTTCAGTCAGTCTGGTGGTCTGGAGGTCTGGAGGCCCATCGGAAACATCCCCAGTGCCCTTCCTGCACAGAAGAGGGTGACGAAGCTGGCAGCGCTGCAGGGTGCCTGCCTGGCCAAGCACACAGACACAATAGAGATGCTTGGAGCTGAACTGTGACCAGAAATGCTGAGCTCCACACTTCTGTGTTTCTGAAGGATGGTACTTCTGAGTGGCATATTCTGAAACTGGTCTGGCTTGGCAGAGAGAGGCAGGGCTACTTGTTTTGGGGTGTTTTAAAGGGAGGAGGACTTAACAGCAGAAATCGGCCTTTATTCTCAATATGTATAACCTTTGAATAAACAACCCCTTTCCTTTCTCACCAAACTCTTGCCTTGGGAGTCACACTTCTTGGTGGCGGGCAATCAAATACCACAGCTGTTCTAGAACACAACTGGCTAGTTCTGTAACAACAGAATGTACAAGCATAGTGTCATGCTTGAATGTAGGGTTTTAATTCTGAGGTATAATGATTTAACAAAACATTACATATTTAATTTCTTAAATAAGGATGAAGTGGAAAATGTAAATATGAATGAAACATCTAATGAACCATGTCTATAAGATGACACAGCACTATTGTAAAATTAAGCACTATTGTAAAACAGCACTATTGTAAAAGATGTGCAGGGAACAACCGGTCACGGAGACTCCTATCAGTTAATTGTCTAAACTGAGCTGCAAGGACACTGCAGAGGACACCCAACTAGTGTGAAGTTGAAAGACAAAATAAAGCAAAAGAGCGGTGAACAGTAAGAGAAGAATATAAAGTAAAAGCTGATAAACCAACTACATTATCAGTACTGCCAATCCAAAATCATATAACACTACCGGCCTTTCCAAATATTCCCTGAAGGACCTTGGAAGAATAACCCAAATAATCACACTAGACTTTAGAAAGGTCTGTTTAAAAACCATATAAATATTCTACAATAGGGGGTCAGCAGGATTTTTCTGTAAAAAGCCAGATAGTAAATATCTTATCTGCTGTGGTCCACATACTTTCTGTTGCAACTACTCAACTCTGCCCCCGTAGTTTAAAAGCAGTAATATGAAAACTCATGAGCATGGCTATGTTCCAATAAAACTTTATTGACACTGAAATTTGAATTTTATATCATTGTGACATGATGCAAAATACCATCCTTAAAATGTTATTTAATTTCAATCATTTAAAAATGTAAACTCAGTTTTAGTTTATGGCCTGTGTTAAAGGAAGCCTTAGGAAAAACGTAGGCCATGAGCCAAAGTTTGCTTACTTTTGTTCTAAAGGCATGTCTGTCATGACAGCTTTATTATAAATGCCGTAAATAATGAGAATGAGAATGTACAAAATATATTGTAATTTACTAAGCATTTTCAAATACATTATTTCACCTCCATAACAACCTTTTTTAATAATTAGTGTGGCAGAATGATCACATGCAGCCCCAGTCCTTCTCCTCCTGTATCCATAGCTATTGCCATAACTTTGCAGTTCCTTGCAGCTAGAGTTTGCAGTATATTCCACTGTGCCTTATTCAGAGTTTATCCATGTTATTTGCTCTGGTCAAAGGCATGTTAGCAATTGTGACACAAGAATACTGAGAGCAGCAAATGCTGGTGAGAATATAGAGCAACAAGAATCCTCACTCATTGTTGATGTTAATGCAAAATGGCATTCACCTTGAAAGACAGTTGGCAGTTTCATACAAACAATAAAACAAACAAAGAAACCCCCCATACTCTTAGCATGTGATCCAGCAATCATTCTTCTTGGTATTTACTGAAATTAACTGAAAACATATATTCTGTGTTCAAGAAAACTTGAACACAGATGTGTTATTAAATTGGCAAAATATGGAAGTAACCAAGATGCCCTTCAGTAGGAGAATGGATTGACTGTGGTACATCCAGGTAATGGAATATTGTTCAGTGCTAAAAAGAAATGAGCTCTAAAGCCATAAGCGGACATGGAGAATCCTTAAGTGCGTATTTCTTTCCAGACAGTCTAGAGGCTACGTGCTGTATGATACCAATTATATGACATTCTAGAAAAAGAAAAACTGTGGACACAATAAAAGTACCAATGATTGGGTGAGGGTATGTGTGGGATGGGGTGATGAATAGGCAGAGTACAGAGGATTTTTAGGGCAGTTAAGATGCTCTGTATGATATCATAATAATGGATATATGTCATTATACATTTGTCCAAATTCACAGAATGTACAACACCAAGAGTGAGCCCTTAGGCAAACTATGGTCTTTGGGTGATTATGATGTATCAATGTAGGTTTATCCTTGTTAAAAAAAATTTGCTGTTCAGGTAAGTGATGCTGATAATGAAGGACGCTAGACATGGGGCACAGGGTTATATGAAAAATGCTCTACCTTTCTCTTAATTTTTCTGTGAACCTAAAACTGCTCAAAAATATAAAGTCTTAAAACATATATACACTCACAGAGCAGAGTGGATAACTCCATAGCCCCAAACAAGGCTATCTTAGACAGTCAACAGCCAGGCGACCAGAAATACGTGAGGATGCCCTGCCAAGGTCAACAGAATCACCTTGCCAATGCATAGCTTATCTCAGATACATGAGTAAACTCGATCAAAATTGGTTGACCTTGGCTTATCTGATAGTTAAATAAATGTTTCTAACTCTATCCAACTTAAATATTGTGGCTTTTTATCAAGTGGTATTACTGTGACAATACCTAACTAATATAGTAGAGTAGATATTTTTATCTGTTTTACAAAGGATAAAATTTAGCCAGGTTCTGAGTAGAATTTGTAAAGAAAATTCTAAAATTAGTAAGCATTTCTCAGAAAAGTTCTTTCAGAACCTGAATTTCCAAATTTCCCAGAACCCTGTGGTTTATAATTGGCACAGCTAAAATCAAAACTTAGTTTCTTTGATTGAAAAGTGAATTCAAAGAAACACAGAAATTAATAAGATACAAGAGGCAAGTATGCTAAGTATTTAGAAATACAAAGAAGCAGTTTAAGAAATCTAAGATTTATTCTTTTAAAAGATTGATGTTTGCATTTAACAAATTTGTAAGTATTTTTGGAGCAAAATGTATAGGCTTATTTACCTATAAGAAATAACAATCTAATTTAATTATTGCCCTAAGGAGTAGATGAGAATGTGTTAAAAGACTCAGAAATGAGTCTTAATCTTAAATGTTGTGAAACCAGAACTTATCCAAGCCTTTTTACCTTTCAAATAAATTTTGCTTAGATTACCGAAATATAAATTTTATAATTCATTCTAGTGTATCTTCTATGCTCCAAAGCGATATATTATAAAATGTTATCTCAACTATTGTTTTAGGTAAATGCTTTTTGCAAAATGCATTGTATAAGAAATGAAAGTCTGCAAAGAACATTGAACAAGGTCTACACATTTACCTTTCTAGACTGAACACTGTTTCTCACCAAAGAACTGATAATAGTTTTTTATGTGATCTTAGGTATAGAATATTTTCTGGTACAACTTGTATTACTTTTATGTGCAAATAAAAATATCAAGTGTTAATATGAGTCCATACTCATTTTGAATACAAAGTTATAAATGATTTTATAACTCCATGTGAGATCACATGGGTGTTTTAGAAAAATGAGTAGGAATGCAATTACCAGGTCATATGATAGTTTCATGTTTAGTGTTTTAAAGAAACTAGCAAACTGTCTTTCAGAGTGCCTATACTATATTACATTCAAACCAGTAATGTATGAGTGACTCAGTTTCTCAACATTCTTGCCAACATCTTAGTGCCATTATTTTTTTAATTAGTCTTTTTGATATGGGCATAGTGACAACTCATTGTGGTTTTAATTTGCATTTCCCTAACAACTAATGATGTTGAAATGAAAGAAAAAAGATGAGGAATAAAAAATTCCCTTTAAATTTGAGTTTTGGTACAATATACACATATGCAAACACACAGGTAGAAAGAGACATTAATATTCCCAGGTAAGAAGAGTTATAATGTAAAAATGTCAGATCTCCCAAATTCACCTATACATTTAATACAATTATAATAAAAATTCTGATATTTTATTAGCTTCATAAAATAATATCTTTATATTAAATCATAATAGGATAAGAGTAGACGAGAAACTTTTTTTAAAATATAATTTTTTTATTGTTGTTCAATTTTTCCCACCATCACTTCCCACCATCACTTTCCCCCACCCCACCCACTCCCATCTCCCACCCTCAATCCTGTCCCCTTTTGGTTTTAGACAAGAAACTTCGGTTAAGGAACAGTGATGAATAATAAAATTCTATATAATATATTTAATGTTTATACTATTTTTGTATATTATATATTTAATTTTAATGTAAAGTTATTAAAATAATGTCAAATTAGTTCAGCAAAAGATGGTGAAAGGGAAGAAAATGAAAATCCCAAAACATACACAGGCAATTTCTCTACATTTAGTATTTGAGAGAGATTGCATTCCAATTTAGTAATGACATACATATAGCCTTCGAGAGAAAATTTACAATTGGGTCCCCACTGTTCCATACAGCAAAATAAAATTGAGATGAACTAGAAAGTCAATGTAAAAATAAAGTTATAAAATATGATGAAAAACGTACTACAATATTTAATCATAGGACATGGTTCAATTTACTAATATTTATATAATTTACTAATCATGTGGAAAGAATAGCCTCTGATTATAACCATAATATAGATTATTTTCTTATATTCATATGACTATGTTTTTAAAACATTTTCCCTTAACAGATGTAATACTTTCATGATTATAAAAAGGAATGAAAATATTATTCAAGTTGTGTTTTTATACAGATTTTGAAAAGAGAGAGTCCTGCTTTAAAGGAGCTAAACTTAAAATAAAGGAGCTAAATCTAAAATAAAATAAAGCAGCTGCTACAAGATGTTGAGAGAAATAACTGCATGGAAACTCCTAATAATTAGCTAGAGCTAGAAAGTTAACTATTTTTAAAGGTTTTCCCTATTAATATGAGAATAGATATTTAACTATTTCTTTTTGGAAAGACACAACTTCATGTCTTCACTCTCTATTCCTTCATTTAATACCTTATCACAGATAACACTATGTCAAGTGCTATACATGTGTTCTCTTCTTTAATTGACACAAAAACTATAAAGTGGTGATACTATTATACCCATTTGGCAGTTGGGGACCTAAGATATGAAGAGGTTAAGTAAACTGCACACAGATAATCATGATGAAGCTAATAGGTAGCCCCTGGATATACTTCTTTTCCTATACACCAATCTGACGAAGGGCGCACCTCCCTCACCACCAGTTCTTGCTCACTCCTCTTCAGCCTCAACAATACCTTGTTATTTCTCAAAGTCCTGAGGATCTTTGTACTTATTCCCTCTGGTAGCAAAACATTCCATCTCCCTGCATTCAGACATGTGATCATTTGTCAGCCTCTCACAGAGGCTTTTCTGATAGCACTGAGTGAAATTGTGTGCCTCAACACACCTTTACTCTGCTTAATTTTCCCTCACAGTCCTTCTCACCCTTCTTGCCTTGCATTAGTCATTCAGGTATTTATTGCCAGTTTCCATCACAAGAAGATAAGCTCCTGTTTTGTTCACAGTAATGTTCCCCACACCTGCGTGAACAGATGAATGAGATACTAGCTGCTCATGGAAAATAAATTCAGGTAGTACCTGAAAAGAACTACAGCATAAAAATGATCCCTAAAGAATAAAATTCCTTAGTTGACATCTAAAAGAAGCACTAGACACTCTAGATACCAATATTTGCTTTTAAGATGCCCATGCCACATTTAACGTAATCTACTGGGTGCCTAAGAAGCATGGTGACTTGTTAAATGAAACATACCAGGGGGTACAATTGTAAGTGGTGCTTTCGGTGAACTGACTCCAATGACTCTACCTTTATTCAAATAGGCTCGTTACAACAACTCTTTGTCATTACCTTCAGTGCTTGTAAAAATTTTAACTTCAGTATACTCAGTAACGGATTTTTTTTATCTATTGAGAGTTGCCTTGGTCTTAGAAAGATCCAGAAGTCCTATAAAGCCCACAGTGGGAAAAATGATATTAACAAAGCAGACCTTATGAATGTTTCACATGAAAAGATGTTCAATATCACTAGCCATTAGAGAGATGTAAATTAAAACGACAATGAGATACCACTTCACATCAGTCAGAATGCCCATCATTAATAAATTAACAAACAAGTGCTGATGAGGATGTGGAGAAAAGGGAACTCTAGTGCACTGTTGGTAGGAATGCAGACTGATGCAGCCGCTGTGGAAAATAGTATAGAATTTCCTCAGAAAACTAAAAATGGAACTGCCTTTTCACCCAGCAACTCTACTGGGATACCCTAAGAACCCCAAAACACCAATTCAAAAGCACTTATGCACCCCTGTATTCATAGCAGCACTATTTATGGTAGCCAAATGCTGGTAACAGCCTAAGTGCCCATCAATAAATGAGCGGATCAAAAAACTGTGGTACATTTACACTATGGAATACTATGCAGCAAAAAGAAAGAAGGAGCTCTGGCCATTCTCAACAGCATGAATGGAACAGGGGACTATTATGCTAAGTGAAATAATCCAGTCAGTGAAAGACAAATATCATATGATCTCACTTATAAGGACTCTAATGAACAAAACAAACTAACAAGCAAGATAGAATTAGAGACATTGGTGGACAGCTGCCAGAGGGGAAGGGAGAGGGGGATAATGGTGGAAAGAAGGGGAAGGAACTAGTCAAAGAACATGCATGAATGATCCGTAAACATAGACAGTGGGGTAGCGATTGACTGTGGGAGCTGGGGGTGTGTTGGGTGAAGGAGAGCGAAGGGGGAACATTTTGGACAACTGTAATAAAATAGCAATAAAGAAAAGATTAAAAAAAGAAAGGCTTGCCCCAGGAAGGAAATCTCGGTATATTCATTTTAGTATTATATAGGAATATTTCAAGTCAGGTCCTGTTGGCTACATTTTCCAGTGTCCCACTGTTTCTGTATTGCCAAACAGGAAATTGTTTGCCATGTGCGTCCTGCTCCTCTTCTCAGCTACCTGTGAAATACCCTTTTTTCCCCTTTGGGAATCCCAGGACCCCGCCCCCTTTACTCCTTTGTCCATAATGGCATATAAGCCTCAATTGTCCAATGCATTTCATCTCTCATTCTTATGACACCCTGAAAGTATACTTATATAATAAACTTTGAGTAATTTCTCTTGTTAATGTGATTATTTGCCCAGCTAGAAGCACTTAGAAGATGACAGAAAAATATTTTTTACCCCTGAAGTCCAAACTGATACAACGCCAAGAGTGAACCTTAGCGTAAACTCTGGAGCTTGGGTGATTACGATGTGTGGATGTAGGTTCCACAAGTATAACAAATGTACCACTCAGGTGTATATTGATAATGAGAGGCTCTGCATAAGGAGTTATATGAGAAATCTCTATACTGTCCACTCATTTTTTGCTGTGAATTGAACACTTCTATAAAAACAGTCTTAATTTTAAAAATTATCTAGAAAAACACCTAAGAAAATGTAGTCACTTTTGAAGAGTAGACTGGGAGCCAAGATTAAGTGTGAATTTCATATTTAGTTTATTCCTTTCCCTGCTGTTTAAATTTTACCTTCGTGCTTTTCTCCTATATAAGATTTCTAGGGAATATCATTCATTTGGTAAAGTTTCATTTAATTTTCTACAAATTTCATATATGACAAATTTAAAATTTCAAATATTACACTTTTAATGTCTTTGTTTGTAAGTTAGTTGTTTTTTAAACCATTAAAAAAGATTAAATTAAATCTAACATGGTTTCATGTTAAACATATTATATTCTAATTCTTTTAACATTTATTATATATGATAAACCTAACTGTTGGTAACTCATTTAATCTGAGCAATCCTGTCTCCCAATATTTAAAATAAATATAAATATTCAAAATATAATGAAAAAAATAATTTGGTCTATAATCTCCCACCCATCTGCCAGTTCAGTGATAACATCCCACCCTGAACAAAAGGGCGTCAGGAGACAGAGGTTCTTATTCCAAATTGGTAATATACTCAGACAAGATACCTATCTTGGCTTCAGCTTCTATAGTGTTGATGTGCATGCAGGACTAATCACTCCAGTTCCTTCTAGTCCTAGCAATTCATTTGTTCAGCTCACTATTTTAAAGAATATTTTTGCAAAATATCTTGTCGAGTTATTATGTATCTTTACTTCATCCTTTTTATGAAAATGAGGCTTGGTAAAGTAACAGGGCTTGAGTAGATGCATGTTAAATGTGCAAGCTGCATGATTTTTTGTTTGTTCTTAATGAAGGAGATATTATAAATCCACACCTACATTCCAGAAGTTTGAGATGTCAAACTGCTCAGTAACAAAATACACTTATTAAAGAATTTGTTCTGTAGTGAACTAACTTGCATTTTTTTTCTTTTTCGATATGCACAAAATACGGGATCTGTCTGAAAGAGTATAGTCATTGTTAATATAATGAGAACAACTGCACATCTATGTAACCTGGTGGCCAAGGAGAGTGGACTGGAATGGGTATGTGTGAACAGTGATGACTTCACTGTACTAGTCAGTGGGGGTAGTAGACGCCATTGAGTGAGCACATGTACTGTGTGGCTGTCACATTAAAAATGACCGAGTGAGTAGAGCAACGAATCTGAATCAGATTTTGCATTAAGTTTGAACATTCCACCACAGAAACTGTTCAGCTCATTCCAAAGGCCACAGCTATGGGCAAGTAGTGACTGGCAGCTTCATCATACAACATGCCTGCTCATGCATTATGTCTCATGCAGAGTGTTTTGTGAAACATCAAATCACCTGGGTGACTCATCCCCACCACAGCTCAGATTTGGCACCCTGAAACTTCTGGCTTTCCCCAAAACTAAAATCACCTTTGAAAGCGAAGAGATTTCCGACCATTGATGAGATTCAGGGACATTTGACAGGGCAGCTGCTGGTGATTGGGAGAAATGTGTGATGTCCCAAGGTGCCTACTTTGAAGGCGACTGAGGCGTCATTGTCTTATATATTGTGTTTCTTGTATCTTCTTCAATAAATGTCTCTATTTTTCATATTACATGCGTGGATACCTTCTGGATAGAACTTGCATTTCTAATTTCTTAGGAAAGGGTTTCATCACATTTTAGCAAGAAGAATTTTATAATATTTTTAAAAAACACCTTGACTATGCCAGTTTTAAACAGATGGAGTAAAATCTCTAATTTTGCAACCTTGCTTTTAAATAGGAATATGTGGGCTAGTTTCTAAATACGAAACCATGACTTCAACCAACTCACTATCCCAAATTGCTTGCTATTTTCAATGAGCATTCTAGGGTCAAGAAAAAACAAACAAACAAATGCTCCCAAGATGGAAAAAGTCTACCTGAATTTCCATCCCAGGTTTACCACACCCTCCTCTTGTGTTAACAATCTTTGTTTGAATGGTTTCCTGCAGGTTTATTTGTAATACAGTGTTCATTTGTGGATATATTTAAAATATCCGGAGCTGTTAGTTATGACCAAGATAAAAATAAAGCCACAAATCCTGTCAATTCAAGTTTTCCTTACATCTATAAAGATAGTGGTCATAAATGTATGGCCTTCGCTGCTACCTTGAAGCATGTTGAATCAGAAGCCCACATTTGTAAAGGTGGTTTGCATCCCTACAGCAACTGATTGCTGAAATGCTAGTCTGTATATAGCCCCAAGGGAAAAGGCTGGAGGGCAGATTTCCTTTTCAGTCAAGTACAAGAGATCAACTGAAGCAACCAATTCTCTACAATTCTTCCTTCTGCACCCCCCTCTACTTAAAATGCCTATGACGTTTTATTTAAATAAAAGGAAAAAAAAGAACCATGGTGTGGAGAAATTGTGTCTTCTGGAGTTATCTGAGGTAATCTATGTAGGCAGTGGGGAACTTATAGGTTTTTAACAGCCAGTTCTCAAAAAAAAAAAAAAGTGTGCATATGTATACATACCTAAGTTGAGTATATTTTTACTGATATAAAAATTGTATAGTACACAATTTTTAAATAATTTAAAAATAATACTCTGTTGTAAACTCCATATAGCCAGTAGATTCTTACAGAATGCTTTAGTTGCATTTTACTGAATCCTGTTATCCAGAGTCAAAATATGGTTGCAGTTGATGAATAAGTGTAGTTCTGACCCAATGTTGGTTGACATTTTCATTTAAGTAGATGAGTAAGATAAAAGTGCAGCAACTACATTTGTAGAAACTTCACTTACTTATCTTTAATGTAAGTAACTGTCAAAATGGATAATAGTTTCTGAATGTTGGAAGGGAATTTCCTTAATTTTTTTCTGTGTGCTTGCAATATAATGGCTATACACACCACACACTTTTACCTAAAATCTGCATTATTAGTATATTTCCTGTCAGTAAGTCAAATTTAGGCAATCAACAAAACAACAAATCAGGTCAAGATCTGGTGTTTGTTGCTTTCTGAGGTGTGAACTTGACACCATGACCTACTTCAAACTACCCACATGATGCCAAGAAATGGGGAATTCGGGAGAAATGCGCAGCAGTGCACCATCATACAGCGGCTCCACCATTGAGACAACAGGTGTAAATCGCCTCAAGACTAAAGATAATTGTAAAACGGAGTAAAATAATTAGGAATAGTTAGCTTGGAAGATTTTAGGATATTTTTATAATTGTAAATTTCTACACATCAATTTTTAATAATGGCTGGCATTTAAAAATCATTTTTATGGTATTTAACAACTGGCTCACAAAACTTCTGCAGACTTAAAAATTAGCTCTTGTGAGTTGGTCAAGCTGGTGCCAACATACCACTACATGTGGGGAAAGACATCAGAAATACCCCCTAAAAGAAACTGCCTTCTTCTACTTACCCTAATATCTACATAAGTTGAAGACACTGAAAGAGACAGATACTGAGATTCTTTCTCTAGTCACATTACAGTTTTCCTCTTCCTCAGCTTATGTGCTCTCCTCATCTGTTCTGTTACCTGATCTCACAACCCAGTAGGGAAGATGGAAGAGTCTAATAGATTCATGCCCGGTTATGTTTGGATTAGCTTTGTGGTTGCTGTAGCAGTTTTTCCTTACTGGCTAAATTTTATAGCATGTCATTAATATATTAATTATATTATACTTCAAATGTTTTGAGAAGTAAAATACTTGACACTAAATCCAAAGATACCATAACAGCCACAATATCCATTATGTAAATTAAAATAATTTCAAGTTTTATAAAGAGAAATAATTAAGAACTTTCAAACGATTATTTGATTTTCTCTATTTGAATAATAAAATCATAGTAATATTTAATGTTTTAATTTAAGAAAATTGATGGCTGGATAATTTTATATTCTTCCAAGTTATTATACATAATTAAAATGTAAGAAAAATTGAATTTGATTGCATTAAAACCTTTATAGAAAAATAAATAGTAATATTTACCAGTTTATTTTATTTTTGCCATTATATAGATACACGTGTATGTGTGTGTGTGTGTGTGTGTGTGTGTATAATATGTCCATGACATCCTTCTTTATGATGACTCTGGAGTCAGCATTCAACCTTTCACTAAAGTACATTGTTAGTATAATAGCTGATACCAGCAAGAGAACATGAGAGTATGGTCAAAATAAACTTATAAATGATTATTTTTATTACTAATTGAAGCAGAATTATTGGGAAACAAAAACTAAGTTTTTAAAATAAGCATAGTAAATATATTCAAATAGTTTAAAGAAAATACAATGATGAGGCAGAAACCAGAATTAATTATAAAGATCCAAGAATTATTTCAAGAATAAAAAATATAGTAGTTGAAATGTATAGTGAAGTGGACCATAGAACTCCAAGGCAGATAAAGGCAAACAATAAATTAGTGAGCTGGAAGATCAAATTGAGATACCACTATAACAGAAGACATAAGGAGATAATAAGGAAATAGAAGAATTTAAGAAAAAGTCAAGAGAAATGAAAAATTTAAAATAATAATTTCTAAGAATTAAAAACAAATGATTATCTCTGATTGAAAAGATTCATGAATGTGTATCTAATTGAAGTAATAATATTTGCATGCATAAATGTGAGAAAATAAAATTTGAAAATTCTATAAATATTTAGAGAAAATGAACTGATTAACTACAAAGCCAGAAATCAGACTAATCAGATGTTTTTTAAATAGCAATGCTGTATACAAGAAAAAAATGGAGTAATCATTTTAGGGTTTCAGAGTAAAAAATAAATCTACATGGACTTTATATCCAGTCAAACTACCATTTAAATGAGAGGGCATTATAAAGATATTCTCATGTTAGAAAGTCTTGGAAGTTTGCTACATAAAGGTTAATTTTTAAAACTCTCTTGGAATAAGTACCCAAGTGAGACAGGCAATAAATATAGGAGGACATTAGAAGTAGAGGAAATAAATACAGCTTATTATTTTATGAAACAAGAATCAGCAAAAAGGTGGTATATCAAAAGTAAATTAATAAATCTCTAAAACTTTAATTCTAGGCAATATGAACATTGCCTAAATGGGGGTTAAGGAGGGGAGAAACAAGAGAAATGCTAAGCATACTAAAATCTATATTTTTTCAAAGGAGGATATGTACAATAATAAATTTGAAATTTACAAGCCTAAATATCAGTATAGGTTTTAAATACAACCACCTAATGGTCAAAAATAAAACAATTAACTTTTACACATGTTAAAAGAATTTGACATAAATTCTTGAAAACTTAAGAGGGTATGGTAATCAAAAGTAAGTAAATGAAATATATTTTTAAAATGGTAGAAATAAGAGAAATTAAAATAAGTGTAAATAGATCTTAACTCACCATCTAAAGGATAGAAATTTTAAGGTTTTATAAATATTTAACAAAATGTTGGTTAAAAGAAGCACACTTAAATCTTTAAGATATAAATGGTTAAAATAAAAGAATAGAAAGGTAAAGCAAGCAAAAATAACCAAAATAAAATTGGAACACTAATATCTGACAAAGTTAAATCACATTTGAAACAGAATTTAAAGCAAAGTAACAGCAGAGACAGCAAGAAATGAACAACAATAAAAAAATAGAGCAGAATACATAACTATCATAAGCATATATAAAAATTAAGTATAGAATTGAAATATATAATGAATTAAGTATAATATTGCCAGAAAAAGATAAACCGCCAACTATAGTTAAAAATTTTAGCAATTCCTGTAATAATAAATGCAGATGAACAGAAATATAAGTAATTTGACTAATGTAATTGATGTTTCAATTATGATATTAAATATAAAACACAGTATTCCAAAACAGAGGTGGGAAGAGAGTGTACAGAGTACTTAAATACAACTTTAAGTATCTTTTTCAGGAAAAAAAATATAGGTTCAGATTAAAATGAGCTAACTATTAAAATCAAGGAATTGTAAAGAAAGCAACAGAGCAAGCCCAAAGAATCAAGAAGAAAGGCCAATATAAAGAAAAGGGTAAAACTCATTTAAATGAAAAGTAGTAAAACAAATGATTATTCTTAAAACATATTAATAAGATGGACCCCTGGCAAATATGACAAAGAGAAAAAGAGTGGCTCTAAACAAGTAACAGTCATAAAGAAGTACAAGGAAGCACTGGAGACCTAGAAGAATTTTTCAAAGTATTATGAACATGTGACTCTAATAAACTTCCAATTCCATAAGAAATGATTCTATATTTTGAAATATTTAAAATCACACAAAGGTACAGGGAGAAATAGAAAACCTAAACAGATCAACAATTATTAAAAATTGAAACAGTTAAGACTTTCCTTCCCATAATCTAGGATCATACAAGAGAGTTAATAAAACTCAGGACTAACCTTTATTTTTACTACTTCTAAAACACAAGAAATGAGTGTGATCTCAGTAGAAAAACTAGAAAACAATAAAATGAAATACCATAAGTCATTTCACTCATGAGTATATATGTAAAACTCCTGAATAAAATATTAGCTAACTGGACCCAATAGTGCACAAAATATGATTTAATGGAGTTCAATACTTATTTATCAGAATATAATTAAAAGTGAAATTCCTTAGTCTGATTTAAAAAAATACATACCAAAATTTTACTACTATTTAATATACAGGATATCCCAGACAACATTACAAGAAAAGAAAAAGAAATAGAGGTATCAATATTGAAAGCTGATTAAAATTACACCAGGATTGTGTAAAAAACACAAAAGAATAAACAATTAGTTTGTAAGATAGTTTAACAAAGTTGCTAGATTAAGTTAAATTGAACAAAAATAATATATCTCTTAGCACACATATGTACTTTCAAAAAAAGCATTCAATATTGATTTTAACAAATCATTTAACATATGTAGAAACTAGTTTAACTATGAATAGTCAAAACATATTTAGAAGGAATGTTAAACCTCTGTTAAAGGACATAAAAGACATTTTGAAAATGGAGAAACATTCCATTAGATTGATAGTGCATCTCTAATGAAAGAGTGACAAAAAGCCTAACCTAATTAATCTATACATATAATGCAATCCCAAATTTCAAACTGAAATTACAGGTGGATTTTTTAAAAGTATGTGGCAATCATATTTTAAAATGTATAGAGAACAATAAAAATCCATGAATAACTGTGTTATCACTGGAAAAGAACAATGAGGGGACTTGCTCTACTAGATTATAAAAAATACTCCAAAACCAAAGTTATAAAAACAGTGTGTTAATGACACATAAATAAACTAATAGGTGAATGAAAAAACAGATTACAGAGATAGAGTCATGTATAAATGAGAATATAACTTATAATGAAATCTTCACAAATCAATGAGGAGAAGGCATTGTTTTGTAAATAGTCATGTTAAAACTTGCTCACTGTATGGAGAAAACAAACAAAATTCTTGCTTACTACATATGCAGGAGGGGATTCCATTTAAATTAAAAAACCCAAGCATAAGAAGTAAAACTATAGTTATAAAAAAATAATATAGGAGACTACCTTGTGACCCTGAGGTGGAGAAGGACTTCTTTAAAAACTGTTGAGCATAAAAGCACATTACCACCTTAGTTCTGAAGCTAGAATTATGGAGACTACAACAGTAAATAAGGACCAGTCTACACAATTTCAAAAACTGATTCTTATCAAGTTTACTGGAAAGACATTGTATTTGATAAAAGTTAGGTTGAAAATGTTGGAATAAAGAGTTTTCTAATAATTCAGGTTTAAATTATGGTCTTGCAAGATGAGAGAAAACAAATCAACAACTTTGGCATAATAGGTAACAATGAAACATAGAGACTGTGCCTAATACCTTTCTAGCTGAGAAAGATAGTTATTTTCTAACCTGTTAACATAGTGCTAAATATACTGTGTGCGTGTGTGTACCAGATAGCATTAAAATAAATATAGTAAAATAGATGTAATGGCAATTGACTGCATCAAAGGAAAGGGTTACTTCTCTTAAATCTCATGCAATGTCCCTGGAAAATAAAGTGTTTAAAACATTTTTTTTCATGACTCACACTCAAAGTTCATTTTATTTTTGGAATGTTTTCTGAAAAGCTAAGGTCACATCACTTAGCTAACACTTTGCTGATGAATGTTTCTGCAATTTGAAGAAGAAAGTAAACCTAATTTTGGTCAAAACTGTGGTTTTCTCAAGTCTATTGTTAAGTAATCAAAATGGTTAGAAGATTGTTTCAAATATTTTTGATAACATAAAATTGAGTTATATCTTTAATAATGCAAATTTAAATTTGTTATTGGTAATATTCACTTCTATACATTCATACTGATTACTGTTTCCTGCTACAATAGTTTAATATATAGTATAAGTAAATTCATATTGATAAGGAAGTCTTCTTTAACACTTTTCCAATTTATATTTAAATTTAGAGAAGAAACATTTATTACCATCTCTGCTTACATTTTTATAATGAATATTTTAAAGTCAGTATTTCTTTTCAAAAGACATAATTATAAGCAAAGAATCCTTAATCATAGGGAAATCACAAGCACTCCAGGAGATACAGTCAGAATAAGTTTATACAACTTTTATGCAGTCTAAACTTTTTACAGAAGGTACCCGATGTCATCTGAGGCTTCGTCAGCCTCCTAGCCATCCTAGCGCATCTCATGTCAGTATAGTAGAATAATTAAAACATTCAGGTTATTCAATACAAGATGACCAAAAGGAAAAAGCCTAGGTTTTGTTTTATTTTGTTCCTTTCTTTTGCAAGCACTTTCAGGTCTTGTCTGGCTTCTTTTGCACTGTGTATATAGAAGTTATTTTTTCATATATGGACATTTAAGACCTTATTATTATGGAAAATGTCAAATACATTCACAATGATGGATAATAGAGCAAAAATATCTGATGCATTTAATATTACACTTAAATAGTTATCAACTCACTGGTAATGTTGTTTCATATATACCCTTACCCATTCTGCCAAACATTAGATTATTTTGCAGTGAATTTCAGTTCAGATATCACAACATTTCATCTACACATATTTCAATCCTATTTCTAAAAGAATGTTTTCTTTAAAAAACACATATAGCCACAATGCTATTGTGATATCTTTAAAAAGTAATAATATCTCTTAACATAGATAAATGTCAATATTCCTGTTAGAATCCATATTCCAATTTTACTGAGTTTTAAAAGTTTGTTTTAATTGAGATACAACAGTCTACTCACTGCATTTAGTAAGTACACATCTTATCTTTTTTTATCCACAGGTTCTAACCTATATATGCTGAATCTATACACTTATCTCTATTTATTTTTATCTCCTTTTTATAACTAAAAGAAACCTCAGTAATTTGATCTGTAGAATTTTCTACTGTTTGGTTTTGTTGATTGTATCCTTGAGATACTGTTTTTATGCTCTTCTGTCACATGATTTTCTGTAAATTTAGATCAATGATTTATTACAAGTTAATGTTTTATACAATGTGCAGTAAGGTTCAAGATTTTAATTTATTTTATTTTCATATGAATATCTAATTATTAGCACCACTTGTTTAAAAGTTCTCTCCTTCTTCCATTCTTTAAATTACCCTGGCATATTTGTCAAATATAAATTGACTTTATATATGTAGGTCTATTTCTCAACTTTATGCTGTTCTATTGCTCTATATGACTATTATATATTTCCTATATCAGTATTCTCTGTATTGATTAATGTGCTTTATAGTAAGTTTCAAAGTCCTATGATTTTTTTTTCAAAGTTGTTTTGGCTAAGCTAGGTCCTTTGCATTTTTATATCTATATCTTGGAATCAGTTTTTCAATTTCTTTGTAATTGTCTATCGGGAGTATATAGACACTACAACTCAATTTCAGTAGATTAGATATACTAATAATATTTCATCTTCCAATATTTTTAATTTTGAGTAGACAGGTGTTGCATAAATATTTTGCTAAATTTATTCCAAAATATTTCATGCTTTTGATGCTATCGTTTCAATTATTTAAAAAAAAATTAAAGATTTTATTTATTTATTTTAAGAAAGAGGGAAAGGCGGGGAGAGAGGGAGAGAAACATCAATGTGTGGTTGCCTCTCGCACACCCCCTGCTGGGGACCTGGCCTGCAATCTAGGCATGTACCCTGACCGGGAATTGAACCGGCAACATTTTGGTTCGCAGGCTGGCACTCAATACACTGAACTACACCAGCCAGGGCTATCATTTCAATTTTTAATTTTTTTATTTCTAGTATTAAGAAAGACAATAGATTTTTCTTGGAAATTAATCATATTCTAAAAGCTTGCTACTGTCACTTTTTACTTCTAGCAACATATCAATCATTGTATTTGTAGACAGTTCTTTTTAATCTGTGTATTTTTTATTTCTTGTCTCTATGCTTTGGAACTCGTTAGCAACTCAGTAAAATGTTAAATATAAGTAATAAGAGTGGGCATCCTTACTTTGTTTTCAATTTGGGAAAAAGCATTCAGTCTTCATCATTAAGTGTGATGTTATTTATAGTTTTCTCTCTGTCTTTCTCTCTCTCTTTCTAATTTTCCTTAGATGCCCTGAAGTTTGAGAAAATGTTATTTTATTGTAGTATTCTGTTGTTTTATTATCCTGGGTTGGTGTTAAATTAGTTTGTTAAATGTTTTTCTGCAGCTATTGAGATGATCTTATGGCTTTTCTTTTTAGCAATAAAATTAAGTCCATAAAAAAGTAGATTTAAATGTATTAGATATAGACTAATGAATTGAAAATATAAAAAAGGAGAAAGGCGATTTGAACATAAAAACATTGCTTTTAATTCCGTTATAGATCCTAAAATCAGAAACTTAAAGTATGGTTTAAACTTCTTATCAGGCACAATCAAATTAGGAAACAAGAAGAGTTTGAAAAGAAATGAAAATATAAAGAAGGAATTAAAAAGAATGTATCTAAATGATATCTAATAATTTTTTTGAAATAAAGATTAAAGAATTGTCATAAGTCAATATTACCATTAAATCATATTGAAAATGGGTAGAGTTGAAAGATTTCCAGATTTCATGAAAAACATGAATTCTCAGGTTCATAAGTCCAATAAAATCTAAGCAATATTTAAAAATACACACTTAGACACTTTGTTATGCAATTTTATTCCCTAAATGGGAATTAAAGAAAATATCTATGCACATAAAAAGTAGGAAAGTAGATAATAATAAACAAGAAAATATCTCAAAATAAGATACTTGGAATTAACCTAAATACATGAGAAATCATAATATATGTATATGAAATAAGTTTACTAAAAAAAAAAACACAACAAATTTTATCCCCATACAACCGTATAATTGACCTACATGTTATTTACAAAAGACACATAAAAAACAAAAAAATCTATAAAAATCAAAAGTAAATGAATGGTAAAAGTATGTCAAGCACATATATACCAAGAAAAATGAACCAGTGGCGAGAGTAATAATAACATCAAGAGGGTCAATATGTGGCAGCAAATGAAAAAAATGCAAAGATTATGTCTAAATTTAAATGTAGCAAATATTAGATCCTCAAAGTGTAAAGAAGCAAACAGTGCAGAATAAAATAGAAATTGACAAATAGACTACCTTCAGTTTTTAAAAAGTTATTAATGTATGAAAAATATGTATTTGCAAAAAATGTGGCTATTATAACTTATTTGCTAGAGGTATTCACTACTACAAGAAAATATTGCATGGATAAAGATTTGATACCATACAAGTTGCATTCATTAACCACATGAAACTAAATTGCAAATAATAATGAAAAATTTACTAGAAAAATACATTTAGAAATTTTACAACTAAAATTCCTTCTAAATAATTCATAGGAGAAAACAGAAGTCATACCAGAAATTAGTAAATTAGATTACATTGAAATATTATTAAATATTAAAAAATTAAAACTACATATTAAATTTTTGGAACAAAATTTTGTGCAGTATAACTAATGTGGCATTCAGAAGTAATATACATTTATTAATTCTTGCATTAGAAAATTATAAACTATAAGTTACACATGCTTACAACTCAGAAATTGGGAAAAGACTTAGAGAAACCTAATATAATTTTAAAAATGAATTAAACAACTAAGTGAAAGGAGTAACAAACTAGAATAACATCAAGAAACAATTGAATCAATTGATTTTTTTAAAAAAGTAATAAAATAAAACTCTGATCATATGATCAAGCAAACTAAGGGAGGTACAAATAAACATAACACTAGAAATGAAATGCTCTAAACTAAAGATATAGTGAATTAAGTTATGACAATACTATTAATAAATTTCTACAATGACATGTCAATTTGACTAACATGAGAATAAATTAAAATCCAGAGCTACTATTGATAAAGCAACTAAATGAATAGACTAAAAATTTCTCCCCAAATATCCACATCCTAATTTGCCAACAATATCCATATGGTTTTATAGGCAATCTGTAATAATCTTACATATAATATGGCAGAAATTAGAAATAAAAAATAAAAAAACTCAGTAATTAATTTACTCATTCTGGAATAAGCCTGATACCATAACCTGACAAAGATAGTAGGATAATTAAAAATATATCCCAATATCATTCATCAACACAGATATTACATTTCTAAACAAAATTAAGTGTTGGAACAACTGGTCATCGAAACAAGGAAGGAAAGCAGGCAGGCAGGCAGGAAGAAAGGAGCGGAGGGACAAAAACTGGGTCTGTCTTTACAATATACAAAAAAGTGAATTTAGCGAATTGATAACCAAATGTGAAAAATAAAACATATTATAAAGAATAAGAGAAAAAATTACCTAAGAGTAGAGAGATTTCTAAAATGAGATGCAAAATGTAGAATAAATAATTGGTAAAAACTCACAGCATTAGAGTTAGAAATTTCTCTTTTAGAAAAAGATAATCCACCATAAACATGTGGAAAAACAAGTCAAAGCCCGAGAAGCCTGTTGGTAATGCACACTAGCTCTTAGAGACTTTATGTCCTGAATGTGTGTGAAGAGACCCTAAAATCAATGAGAGATTATTTTCCCCCAACTGGACAAAGGTATGAACAAACAACTCACAAAAGAGAAAACCTAAATGGCAAACACAAAAAGATGTTCAAACTGACCGATGAGACATAACTGTGTATCATCACATTGAACAAAATAAAAAGTCTTGATGATATCAAATGTTGCTGAGGAACGAAGAAATGCGTTGTTTCATACACTGCTGGAGGAAAGGTGAATTAGTTGCACTCATTTGGAGAGTAATTTGGCAATATTTAGGAAAGTTGAAGGTATGCATACTTTTAATATAGCAACATTATTTCTAATTTATATACATTATAAAATGTTTGCACGTGAGCACAAGGAGCTGCTCCCATAACTTGGTTTGAAATAGCGATCTAAAAAAAGGAAAAAGAAGTGGAAAAGAAAAAGGAAAAGGAAAAGAAAGGGAAAGAGAAGGAAACCCAAAATTCCCATAAAGAAAATATTGATTAAGAGATTCTTGCATATTCACTCTATTGAATCCTATGCCTTAAGGAAAATAAACGAACTTGTGCTACATATGTTTATTATAGATAAATAGTCATAACATTGAATAAAACGTGCACAGTGCAGAGAGTAAAATGTTTTATAATACTTATAAAACATAAAGCAATGCCCTACTATTTTTATGGATAGCTGCTATGAATATAAGTTTAAAAATATTTATGGAAATAATCTGTAGGAAACTCAGGGTGGTAGCTTACCTCTGGGAAATGAAATTTAGAAGAGTTTAAAAACAACATAAACTAAAATAATTATGGGAAAAATTAAATTTGGTAACACTAGGTGGCAGGTATAAGGATGTTGGGTATATTATTTTTATTTTTTCTCTATTTGAAATATAATTACAAAAATAAAACTATAAAAAGCACCCTTTTGGCTTAGAAACCTGAACTGCCGACAGCTGGCAGATAAAGCTGGCAGAATTCAGACACTTGAGTTCCCTCTAAACGGCAGAGTAAGCTCAGGCTAAGCAGCTACAGACACACTAGACAGATGCTGAGGAGGGTGACCAGACAGCCCTGTTCTCCTCTGCAACCACAGAACCGTCATTATGTACCACCATGGTAGTGTGGCAGGCAAGAGGCCCAGGACTGGGCAGAGAACAAGGCTGTTGAGAGGGGCTGTTTGTGAGGAGGATGGAGATTTTATTTTCTTGTTCCTGTAGCAGTCTATTCCCCTGAGCTAATGTTGAAAGTTTAAGTGGCATTTGACTGATTATATGACAGCCCGTGATGCACGCTATAGCAGAGAATGCCAACAAGAAGCCATGACCTTTGAAACCAATAGCTTTTATGCAGAAAAAAGGAAACCAAAAGTAAGTTCAATAGGAACCTGTTAGACACAGAGTCTATTCTCTTATACCTTTCTTCCGAGAAGATATTCCTTTTATGCTTATATGTTCATATGGATAAGTAGTGCTTCACAGTAATTCAGTTACTGGTGAAATAATTAACATGTTTAAAACCATATATTAGGATCCTGTAGGTAGGACTAAACTGAATGAAAAGTATATTGGAAGTAAAATAGAATTGAAAATGTGATGACTTGCATTTCCAACTATAATGTGTGTTCACCTTGGTAATTGACTTTGCTTCTTTGAACCTTAATATCCACATTTGTAACAATAAAATTGCAATTGTTCATATCCACCTCAGAAGACTACTGTGAGGCTTAAAAAAGATGATGGACTATGGGAAGAACTCTGTACAGGTATTTGGTACTTTTATTATGCCTTTTACAAATAGGGTTAATGATTGGTAGACAGATAAATGATGATAGATAGATGATAGATGGATAGATAGATAGATGATAGATAGATAGATAGATAGATAGATAGATAGATAGATAGATAGATGATAGATAGATAGACACCCCAAATTGTGGCTAAAATTATTCTTTCTAGATAATTCAGTAATTCCTTCAGGCCAATCAACTCCAGTGTAATAATAGTAAAATAGTGTAAAGTAAAATAAACTTGTGTTCTTGATCTCAAATATCTATGTCATTAAATAATTAAAATATTATATGGGGGTCAGTGGTTTCGATAGGCAATCTAAATTACCCAGAGTATTTATTTGATAGGATACTGAGCACCTATTTTTGGCTAAATGCTTTGCTAGGTGATAAAAATACAAAGATTGCTAAAAGGTAGTATTTTCCTTTCACCTAAATGCTCCTACACTTCAAATGTGGTCTTTGTGCTCTAATTCTAGAGCATGGGAAGGGTTAGGGTATTGTACAGACAAATGGGGAGAATGGGAAGTCTTCGCCCCCTCACACCCAAGAAAGTGCAAAGTATTATTAAATATAAAAGAAAAAATGAAGTTCAATTAGCTTATTTTAATCTATTTGAGTGAATTTTTAATATGGCTATAAACCTCTGTTTAATTGTTCCATAGCCTGAGTTTTACATTCAGTTAATATAGCTTTCTACTAGGAATTTTACAGTGCATTAAATACAAAATTGCATAAATGATGATATCAGCCATCTTTTTAATTTCAAAAATTTAAAGATTTCCATTGCATTATAGCTTTATGAACATGTACAAATTCAAATTTAGAAAGGACTTAAAATACCATTTGATCATCGTTCACTTTTATCATAGTGTTTAATTCTATCACTGTAAATGTGATAGAACAAATCCTTTACTTTCCATGTAAGTATTCTAGATATGTAAATTACACTAAAATGGGATCCCCAGAAGCTGACATTCCCAGAATATTGAAAAAGAAAATGGCTTACTCATGTCCCATGTAACAATCTGACAATTTGCTGGTTACTCCCTCTCGGGAGCTGCCAGTTCAGGAAAGTGGAGGGATCTTCAGATACACCTCCATTATTATTCAGAAACTGTGATCAGTGAACTTTGCTGGTTTTTCTTTTTTTTTTTTCCATAATGCTCCATATCATTCACAAAGAAAAAAACTGTCCTTTATTTTTAGATTATGACTTTTTTACATTTTCATGACAAAATATGTTCTCATAAGAAATGGCCATAGATGCTGATTTTGTGTATTTTTTATCTGGAAACGTTAAGGCAACACAATGTCAGTCTTTACTTTCTATTTTTACTGCAATTGTCCTGCCCATGTGTGGTGGAAAGTTGAAAATACTGTTTTTTCCCCCCATGATTTTTTAATATGAAAGTTCTTTCCTGTGAAAACTAGACAGGAGGTACTTCCTGCTTTCAGGCAAAGATTGTTTAAAGAGAAATGCAGTGTTTTGAGAACACAACTGAACATTTAAAAACTAGGGCATAGGTAAATTAAGAGCAAATGTTTTTTACTTCAAAGTCATGGTTTTAAATACCAAAAGCCATGGTTCAGTAGCACTTAAGACACAAAGATTATATCATAAGCCATTGTCACAGAAAAACTTACGATTGGTTGGAATCAATTTTTTAATCAACCTTTATTAGATTAACAATTCAAAATAGGGACAGAGTTGTATTATAGGAAAGAAATCATAAACCAAAGCAAAAGATTTAAATGTTGATGTGTCTTTGAAAAGGGGCTTTAAACTCTGTTTCTTATACTTACTACTTTGTCTTCTAGCCTGGTGTTTAGGAATCTGAAAGGCAACAGATTATTTTGGGGATCTTTAAGCTAACAGAACCTGTGCCTCCATCTTCAGCAGACCATTCTTGTGTGGTATGACCTGGTGAGAAATGGCTGTGATGTGTCTAGACAAGCAAGGCATCGCAGTGTACCCCGCCATTCATTCAATAGCCCACAGAGCTGTCTTTGAGAGGGGTTTTGACTTAGTGAGAGAAAATCACTGAAGGGCCTTATAATCAGGACAAGTGGCATGTTGAGGGACATGTGTGGGCCAATGACTTAACCACAGAAAAAAATGAGTATTTTGAGTGGATGTCTGTTGGAATTAATGCCGATAAAAACCACAAACCAAAACAGTGCAAACTCTGGGTGGGAATGAGGGCTCAGGACCAGCTTTCTCTCCCCGATTCTACTGTCTCAGCTCCAAGAGCGGCAATCCCACACTGACTAAAAATCCTGATTAGAATAAGAATTTGAAAAATACCCTGAAAGCAATGAGAGGCTAATTCTGTAGAACGATCAAAATTAATTTTAGTTATACAAATTAAGCAAATTTGCTTTGTGCATGAATCATTTGAAGAAATCTAACCTTTTGCCCATTATATGAGCCCACAAAACCTGAAAATTACAGCTTTGGTGCTTGTTTCTTTGTGGTCCTATGATATATGATTTTGTGATACATCACATTAGAGGTTTTAAAGGAGTAGTATCTTGTAAAATAAATGACTGAAGTGATTTGCTTCCATAAGGCAAAGTTGAAAGCTGATAGATTTAGAGTTTTCACTGGAGGTTGCACAGAAGGATAATGATCCATTCGGGGCTATGGGAGCTTTAAACAGCTCATCTGCCAGAGATTATATATTGTTCTCCTATGACAGAGCTTCTGTGATTTCTGAGGTAACCAATATCACAGAAGGAGAAACAGGTATGTCGTACGGTAGTGGTTAATTAGTGGAAGGTAGAAAGTATCAAGAAGCGCCCCCAGAATTTAAAGAATGATAGTAAGAGGCATTAGAGCTTCCTAAGAAGAAGCAGCACAGGGTATGGGCCATTGCAAGAAAACTTTGTAAGAGTTCTGTTACTTTCTTATGTTTTACTATCTTTATTATATTTCTTTAAGTGATTGGTAATTAAACATTTCTTTTTTTTTTCTAAAGACTCATGCTCTTATTCTGGGGATTCAGCAACTAAAGAAGCTTTGGTGGAGAGGTACAGCCTTTTTGTGTTCCAATTATATTCATAGATCCAGACATCTAAAAAAATAAAACCAAACCACATTACAGTTCTAAAGGAAGATACCTCAAATTGTAGCTTGGAGGGGAAAAGAAAGGTCTTACAGAAAAACAGCTATAGACCTAGAATCTGATCTTCTACTTACTGGTAAGATGAGGTGCACAACTTCCCAGTGAAGCATGAAGTCCACACCTGCCTACCTACCATGTGTATCTTGACATGGAGTACCCAGGGGGATGGGACTTTACAATCTTTTGAGCAAAAAACCACCTTTGTGGTTTCTAGCAGGAAAAATGTGGTGTTTTGGAGAACACATTTTTTGTTTGAAGCCACCAAAATTTGGACAGCAAATATCTGGACAGCACATCATTTGTAACACGACTGGTGTTTTATGAATTGAGTTAAAAACACATACTTCACACTGGACTGTTATGTCTTCTTAGGGTCCTTCAAAGCTATCTGGAAAGAAAAGAGTAATCAGTCCTAAGTGTTGTTGGGCTATAGATTGTCTCATTGATCTATGAGTTGGTTTCTGAATGATGTGAGGACTGAGTGCAGTAGGTGAGGGCTTGTGGGCTCCAAGAAGAGTGGCTGCTAATAGGGTTGGAGAGAACGACCCTGTTCATGCTCACGGATCAGAACAGTGAGACAGTGCAGCCTTGTGACCAGCACAAGGCAAGGTGATGTCACCCAAGCAGAAAGGAGAAAAGGAAACTCGGCCACTAGGACTACTCACATTTTCACTGTGAGAGAGAAAATGCAGGCATTTGGCTAGGTATATTAAATTATATGCAACTAAATTACATGGGGGAAAATGCACTAATTAAAAAAAGACTAATGGAATAACACTTGAAAAATGAGGTGTTCAAAATCACATACTGTATTTAGAGAAAAGGTATGAATGACTGATAGAAATGACAATATCAAGGACAAGAATAATAATAGTCAAAGTCAATCGCAAACACACTCTGGAAATTTACTGGCTAAATCTAAATTATTTTGCAGGCTTTACCATTACTGCACTTCCCTGCTGTAAGGTCAAGAGGATTGAACACTGGATGATATTGCTTGGCTTTTTAAAGTAGTTGTAAGAATAGAACAGCTCTACTTAGTCCTTGCTAGAATATTTATGTAATACATTCTAAATTTAAAGACTGGTTACCAAACCATTAGTTAGTTCTAGTGACATGGGTTTGTGGGTACGTGTGCATATATATGTGTGCAAGTATCTATATAGATATCTACACAGAAATGTGCTTTTAGTCCTCTTTTGCAAAGGCTCTACCCACTCTGTATGTAACCCCTTTTGGTGAGTTCTTGATGACCCCATCAGCGTCATCCTGCCCAGGGTTCTTAATCACAAAGAAGCACAGCCGTTACACATTAAGAAGATCAGTGCCCTAATTTCACAGTTTTTGAAAGACAAGTTAGCCTTGGTAGTTTTCATTTCATCGTGGTAATGTAGAACTTGCTGATGAAGACTTTCCACTTCAGTCAGGAGGTCTCTGAACTCTGCAGCTTCATGCTGAACACTGCCTAATCTGACCCAATTCTTCCTGGCAAACTAGAATCCTAAAGGAAACCCTGGAACTGAGTTGATGCTGACACGGCGCTTTGGAGAAATGTTCAAAAACAAGCTCAGAGTCCTGTTTACCCTGCGTTCTGGTACCTGCCTGGCTGTTAAGCAATTTTTATTCTTATTGAGACTAATTCACTATGAAATGAGGGTAGCATCCATCTCATGTGGGCTCCTAGGAGAATAAAGGAAATAACAGATACGCCACATTTAATGCATCTTAATTGTCTGCCTCTTGTTGAGACTTAGACAACCAAGTTGTCTACACATTTTCACCGCATCTATGATGAACTTCATGGCAACATTAATTTGCCATGAAAAAGCAGAACACCATTTTCACTGGGTCTCAGTGAGGGTCAGTCTAACTCCTAGCCCAAAATCCCTCCCCACTAGATTTCTACTCAGAGATCTATTTCTGCCTCTGCTTCTGGATACTAACCCACACTTCTGCCAGGAGCTCAAGTTTCCTTGAGTTCCCCATGCCTGCTGGCATTCAGGCCCTTCTGAAATACAGATGTCTGACTTCTTTGGGAACCTCAGATCTTGAGGCCCCTGTGTGCTCCAGTTCTCAAAATGCACTTGTGCCCTGATGCCCATTTTAAATATTCTTCTGAAAACCTCTTCTGCATGCCTTCCTGCTCTTGGCTCTCTTTCTTTCACACTATACACCCCCCAACTTCTTGTCTGATGGACTATGAACCATGCTTCAAATTCCTGTTAAATGGCTAAGGCCTGCCTCCCAGCTGATTCGTTCTCTATATGCCAGGACTCAACCCCAGGGCCATGGGGTCCTCAACCCCAGGGCCATGGACCGATAAGAGTCCGTTGTTTCTTAGGAACCAGGCCACACAGCAGGAGGTGAGCAACAGGCAAGCAAGTGAAGCTTCATCTGTATTTACAGCTATTCCCCACTTCTTGCACTGCTGCCTGAGCTCCGCCTCTTGTCAGATCACAGGCAGCATTAGATTCTCATAGGAGTGCGAATCCTATTGTGAGCTGTGCATGAGAGAGATCTAGGTTGTATGCTCCTTATGAAGATCTAATGCCCTATGATTTGAGGTGGAGCTGAAGCAGTGGTGGAGCTGGGGCAGTGATGCCAGTACTGGGGAGCAGTTGCAAGTACAGGTTCTCATTAGCAGAGAGGTTTGACTGTACAGAGACCATGATAAATCAACTGCTTGCAGACTCATGCCAAAACACTATCAGTGAGTGGCCAGTGACCATTAAGCTGCATCTGATGGCAGGCTATAAAGCCATTTGTCCCACCCTGTGGTCCATGGAAAAGTTGCCTTCAATAAAACTGGTCCCTGGTGTCAAAAATGTTGGAGACCACTGCCCTATGTCATATGCCTACCACCATTTCTGAGTGTTATCTCCATAGATCTTTTAAGAGGCTTCATTACTGCATCTTGACACACTTATGTTTTCTTGAGCATCTTGATTGCCAGCCAGATGTACCTGGACGCTGTCTAATTTTGCCTTGCTACCTAAGGCACCGTGTTTTATCTAGCTGCTAGTTTAACTTTTTCTTAGGTGTATGCATAGGTGCCTTAGTGGAGACCATCTTGAGTTATTGAGGGGAACTGAGTCATCAGGGGAGCCTCCCTAATTTTCTAATCCTCTCTTTGCAGGCTGGGCCAACACTGAAGGCATTCCAGGCTTGGCCACAGTCCTCTGTAGACCTGGTCATTGAGAGAGCCTCCTTAATAATTTTCCATATAGCTTGTTCTGGTTTGAATGTGGGCGATCAAAGTCTCAAATTCCAAATTATTCCTTCCTTTCCCACTCTACTATAATAACCTGAGGTTAGTAGCCACATCTAAAGATATAATCATTCAGACATACTGAGAATAGACATAGCTTTGAGGGATGGCATATTAGGGTGGCAGTGCCTGTGTGAGGAAGGCTGAGGATTGAGCTGAGTCCCAGAAGTACGTATTCATTACCGTAGGATTAATTGCACAGCAAAAGCTAATATAAACAAGGGGATATAGGCAGTCCATGGGCCAGTATTCCCAGGGGCCAATATGTCAGAAGTGGTTCAACAAGTTTTGTCATATTAGCCCTGAGGTGAAGGATGGGTAATTCCAAAGCAGTGGTATTTCAATGACACATGGTAATATCAAGTCTTAATTGCTCAAAGAGATCTATCCCTTTTTGTCAGGGTCCCATCCAGATGGTGAGCAGCAGGCATGGATGTGTGGATGCGTGTCAAGGGAGAGGAATAAAGAGGACGTGGGAGTCAAATACTCAGATGAGGCAAAGGTTTACTATAAACATGGACTTGGGGCAGTGTCCTAGTGTTAGGCCTTAAGGCAGCTAAAGTAGCAGACAGACAAGCGTTAGGGAGCTTTTTGAGTAAAAGGCCAAAGAGATAGATCCCAGGGGTCCTCCCAGGCACATCAGGTAGACAATGTTGGGAGCACAGCTGGACTCCAATCAGCACCAGATGGAGAGAGTAGGGACCCTGACCTTCCTCCCTGACTGGAGAGGAGTGAGCTTGTGTCTACAGCTAAGACTCATGAGTACATCCAATTAAAGAGAAAGGCAGGGGATACAGGAAAAGATATTACAATCACATTCTTGTTCAGTGTCTTTGATGATGGCCCAATGAGGATCAAATTTGAATCCTCAAACTGGTATCTTTAGTCTTCTCAGTTTCTGGCTTATGTCATGGCGTCTTGTATAACCCCTCAGACTTTCTACGGTTCCTGCCTCCATGACTTTGCTCTCGTCTCTTATCTGCAATTCTTTGCTCTTTCTGTTACTTTCCCAAGGCCTGCCATGTCATCAGAAATGCTATAGCTCTTTCGGTTAGGTGCTATCCATAAAGCAGTTTTCTGAACTTTCTAGAATTGTTAGTTTAGTACACATGCAATCATCTCAAGGGCATAGAATATTTTTCTTATTATTTATTAGTAGTTCTCTCAAAATCTTAATTCAAAACCTTGCATATGATATACACTTGCAGATAGAGTGGGAAAGGAAGGTACAGAAATATTTGATTATTGACTAATTGCTTATGCATCTCAGACACAAGTTTACTTAGTCCTCTCAAGGTAAAAGTCAACCAAGGTTTCTGTTAAGGGTTGTTTCGTATTACACAATGACATACATATGTTACATATATAACACAAGTTATTTTTATGTTAAGTTAAAAAATTATAATTAAAAGCAAAGGCAGTTTATAACAGTTACATATTTTGTATTATTAGGCATTAAATAGGGTTAATATGTATTTAATATTATTATATAATGTTATATATAATATCATCCATGTTATATATTATATATTTATTCATCTACCACCATGGTTTTATCAATATGACCATGGTTAACTGTAATTCAGTGTTATTTAACAGTCTGAGTCCAGCTTTTAAGTTCCAAGTTTTAATTATGAAAATCTCAACTATCATAATGTCTTTTGTGACCCTCATAAGAAATATGGGTAACTAGCAATTCATGCCATAAAAATATTGGAGTTGACATTTATTTAGAGCTTTACAAAACATTTTACATCTGTTTAGTCACTTTCATATACTGGTTTTCTTTATAAAGTATCCTCCAAATTTTATGAAACAATGTGAGAGATGTTAAAGGTTTTAAACATTAGTTTAAAGGTTTAAAGATCTTGTTTTCTTGAAATTAAGTTCTTTGTTTTCTTTGAAGTAATTGAGGTACCTGTGAATAGATTTATGGATGCAGAGAATGGTTGGATTTCTCTTTATGCTTTGTTTTAAAAAATGTTCATACATTTATTTTATCACTTGTGATGGGATAATCAATGCTTAAAATGGTTGTGTCAAAAAGAATTCCAAGTGTTGTCTTTAAGACCAGGAAGTGACTTCAAGTCCAAATTATGACAGAGGTTCTGAGACTAAAAGACATATCTTCAGATATTTGTGTTGCAAAGACAGTTTCAAAGAATAAAAGAACCCAGAACTAAGAGTGGTATAGTTCAGATCAAGGTGACTTGAAAATGATTCAAAGCAATATGTCACTCAAAAAGTGATGGGAGGAATTGGTTTAATTTATCTTTTAGCTTTTTTTCTGTAAATATAATAGTAGTAATATGGGCTTCCTCTTACTCCATTTCTATATTTTCATTGAGTATATAAGTTTTTCTTCTTGTTTCATTGTTGACTATAAAATAGAAAATATTGTTCTTGACTTTATAAATGTTAATCTGAATTTATTGATTATATAAATATAGCTTGCATATTTAATCCACTTTGTTATCTACATACTATTTTGATTGTTCTTTTCATACTTAATTCTTTGGTAGGAATGGAATGCTTTAATTTTTCTTCTTTTTCCTCTTGAGAACTAAAAGTTTTAAAAATATTTCTTAAGAGAGAACAGAATAACACTGTGCACAAATTATCTGCAATTCAACTAAGTGTATGATTAAAACAGTACAGATATTTTCATTTTAGGTCTCATTCCTTTCATCACACTGCACAGTGCAATTAACGTATTACTGCAGAAAAGAATAACACAGAGATTAAGAGACCTTCCCATTGATGACTGTACACTTGAAACTTAGCAGAGACGTTTCTTGTTTGTGACATATGTTAATGGATTTTGCAACAAGAATTAGTGATATGCTCCAATTACTCCAAGTAGTGGTAGCTTATTGTGAGGATATTATGTACAGAAGTATGAAAAGTCTCAGAAGTAACACATTCAATGAAGAATCAGGATGTCACTCTTCACTTTTGGTAATCTACCACAGGTTCTGGTTCTGATGGCCCAGAAGAAACTCTAGTTGTCTGCATATTTGGGGTTCAAGTTTTCTGTCTGTGATCCTCTTACTAACTGCTGCTGCTTCCAATTTCATTGATGGCTCCTGTCAACTTCCATAATTTATCTCCCTTTTCCCCGTTTTTATCACTCTATATAATAGAGGCTAGGGGCCAGGAGTGAAAGTGTTTTTGTATACTGTTCTTAGCAGTTTCAATTTTGTATCTTGTGTATTTATTTTTAAAATATTAACATATTAATAATGTGAAAAAATCTCAAAAGAAAGTAATTCCTGAGTGATAACATCATGAGAATGAAAAAGGAGAAAAGAAAGGGAAAGAAGAAAAAAGACGAATGCACCTAAGATTTAAAGGAAAACAAACCAGAGGCTATTTTCGAAATTAAAATCATATAATATAGAATGTTAGCAAAAGATACATGGGAAAATAACAAAGCACTAATTTACCAACGCAAGTAAAACTTGATTAAGAACTGGAATCAGAATGCAGACTCAGTGACTAAAATACCAGAGTCATCATCTTTCTAATATTAAAAATTAGATATATACAAAATATTTTAATGCAGTGGCTCTGTAAACCAATGGACATTACTACAGGCCAAAATTTCAGTAGTCTAGAGTAAATTGGTAACAACGACAATAAAAATAAAAATGAAAAAGACTGACTTTAAAGCAGGCTTTAGAATTTACATTATGCCACTCGAGAATGCCAGTGCCTGGCATTCATTAAAAACTTTAATCAAAGAACAAGAATTAGACATATTATCATGAATTGCACCTAAAGAGAAGTAACATATTTTATAACATTTTTCCACATATATATTAGTGTGTAAGAAGGATGATCCACTGCCACAAAATTATATAATAAATTTCACACCCAAATTGTTGATGATCCAGAAGTTATTAGGGAAATAAGAGCAATTAATGAAGAAATAGGAAATAAATCATATTTACAAACATTTACATTAATCAGGTTATAAAAAACTAACAAACTCGTCTGACTACTCACATCCCAAATCACAGAAGATTTAAAAGCCCACAAATGTCTACCTTAGTAAATCCATTATAAATAATCACAAAATACAAATTGTGAGGGAACATATTATTCTTATTATTTTAAGCAGGTGGTAATTTTCAATAGTTTCTCTAAGATATATAACCGCTGTTAATAAAACCTTTAAGATTAAGCAACAGTCTTTTTCTCCCCCATGGTTTTGTTATTGCTGGTGGGTTTTTTTTTTTTATTGTAATTAAGTTCTTCTCAGGCAAACAAGCTTCCTACCAAGCAGGTATTCCCAATTCCTCCTAGCTCTAATCATCACATTCTCACTAGCTCTTTTCTGACAATTTTAATTCTATGCATATAGCTTTATTCTAATTTACAGAACTTTTAATTACCACAATAACCTGTGATTCCAGAAACAAGACTAGTGTGGCTGATATATAGGCCTCACTTACCTTTCCTGATCGGTTTCAAGTAACCAAATGCTTTGGAAGAGTAATTAGAGCTACTGCTATTGGTTTTTACCTATCTACTGTGTGATATCAAGGTAAAGTAGCTAAATTCCCAAAGATGCTTTCTCCTTGAAAGGCATTAAAATATTGATATTCGATAATATCCTTGTAGGACTCCTTGACTTTATAAGAACTTGACTAGTAGAGTTTCTGGCCCACTTACAGAGAGACATGCCATACAAGCGTCATGTTGATATGAAGCAATCTGACAGTCATTTGTCAATTTAATCCCAATTCTGATTTAAGCTTTATTTACCTTAACATAACTCTCTTACCTCTACTCAACCACTGTATTTCACCTACCTTTTGTAACTGCATTTTGACAAAATGAAAGTGTCACTGTTCGTGTAGGTAGCTAGTTAGGCATTAACAAAAGAGAAGGGGGCAAAACAGGCTAAGCTTAATGACGTCAGGAAGCTGTAGCTTAACAGACACCTCAGGGGACAGCCAGATTCTCCACCAAAGGGACAATAATCCCCACAAAGGCAGGAAAGACCAGTTTTTCCATCTCCCCAGGAAAAAATTGAACCCATTCACCTGAATTACTGGGGGGTGGAGAGTAGGGGCAGGGAGAAACATTAAGGGGGAAAGTCCTTTCCTGGGTACATGCACAGGAGAAACCAAGATGGGAGTGGAGGGCGGGCATCCTTCTACTAAACACAGGCATGGTAGAAACCAGATGACAATGCAAAACTCTGAGCATACCCATCAGGAGCCAAAATGGCAACCATAAAGGGGAGGAGCCTAGTCTGGGAAAATCTGGAAAAAAGACCAAATAGTATAAGGGCACAAAACCTTGGAAGACCAAGGAAAGGGAATGGATGGGGGAGGCCCCAGAATAGCCCCAGGGAGAGTCAGGAAAGAAATTGGATAGTTTGAAGGAAAGCGTACACTCTCCCAAGCCCAGGGAAATAGAATCAAAGCTTAACAAAGGCCCAAGGAGTTCTCTCTCTTCAGTAGCCACATGTGTGCAAGTACTGTGCTGACTGGGCTGGATGGGAACAGAGACTGTGCTGGACTACTAGCACCTAGGATGCTGGGCTCATAGCATACCAGCTCTGGGTCCTGGCCCTCCTCTGGGGCTTCATGGGACAAGGGCATGCCTGTGGCCCTAAAGGCTAGACTTCTTCTGCAGTGAGATGGAGCTGAGCCACCTGGTCTGGACGAGACATCAGGCATAATGTACCTGGGGGCAGCCTTTTGTTTTCGTGCCAATAAACCTTGCCACTATACTTCGAATCCTCCTATGTGTGCATCCCTGAGATGCTTTTCTTGTGATACCATGGAAGAATCCTATTTCCTCCAGCAACATCACCACCTAAAAGCATTTTTACTAAAGAACCCGTTATTCAGTGTGAATGAATGACCAAGAATATTAGATGGGATATCTAGGAAGTGACATAGGTTAAATCCTCTCAGTAAGATTTTTCTTTAGTTTGAAAATAAGAATCCTATGAGGAGGTAATCTCAATAAAATTTTACCTTAAACAAGAAAAGGTAAGAATGACTTTTATTGCTGTAACAAAATATTCCTTCAAAAAGTGATATTTCCTACAGAAGATACTCTCTAAAGGGGCCAAGTGGACATTAAATGGAATAGAATTCAATAATCTATAACAGTATACTACTTTCTACTTCTAAAGTATGTCTGTTTAATTACAATTCAAGAAGACTAAGACAAACAAAATTACATAATAGGTATGTTTATTCTAAGCATGCACTAGGAAAAAACACCTTTACAAATGACTTTTTCTTAGTTTTTCCTCTCTTAACAAAAGCTTTCTGCTTTTACCTGTTTCTTTATTTATAAAAATGGTATTAAAAAGCATTTAAGTGTGCAATTTTTTTTAATAAGCCAAAGTCTGCTGTATTCCAGCTCAGTTAGCACACTGATAACTGAAGCAGATGCAACTTTATCAAGACTAATATTTTTATGTATGTATAATTTACAAAATGAAACTCATGAGCTTGCTGTATTGTAAGATAAAGGGTTCCATTTTAACTCCTATACCTGGGTATCTTTTAAAATAAGTACAAAACAATTATCTTCTTTCAACCTCTCTTTCTCTGATATTTTGGTTTTCAGGTTTTCAAGCTAGGAGTACAATATAAATATAGAAATCAATCTTGCTAGAAAATAGGTTTAATAAATTGCAAAATGCACTGATTTTGCATTTCAGCTAAATCATTCTCAATAATGCTACAGTAAAATTTATAGTCTTCAAACAGTAAGTAATTTGTTATCTTAGATTGTAAAAAGATGACTGATTTGGACAGTGATGTTATAAATGTTAATATATAAAAAGGAATCTGAGTTAGAGGTCAGAAAGTATTTTTATCTTGAAAATATTTATAGTGAATCCAGCTTCAGTTCCTGTGGGTTCTTATCCCTTGAGGATTTCTTTGAGATCCAGGTTTAAATGAACCAGAAAACTTAAACTCAAAACTCATCTTACACTGCCAAACTTTACATGCTTTCTGCCTGACATAATAAATCAAACTTGAAATTCAGCCCCGATTTGCTCAAAACTCCAATTTAATGAAATTACCAAGGTCGGAAAGCATCAGTAAAACTTGCTGTAAACCTAAAGCAAGTAAGTAAATCAGAACTCAGTAAAATATTGTAAATCCACACACTAAAAATGGACTAATCTATTAGTAAAAACATATTTGCTCATCACGAGTTCTACAGATTACATATGGGGGCTGTATAGATAATTTGCATAGGATATTTAAGAGACATCATTTTAAAGATTAAAAGCTTAAAATTATCCATAACGCTCTTCGAAATACTCAGGACAGAATAAGAGACATGGAAAAAAGTAAACAATCTCTTCTTTTGTCTTGGATTACCATGAAATTCCAAGAAGTACTGTCATCACTCTTAATAATTAAAAATTTAGGTCTTTCTGCTCACAGGAAATGATAATAAAGCCAAAGTAACAAAAAATCATAACAATTCTCAATAATTTTATTGGATAAAGATATTAAAACTGCTTATAAAAACATTCTCAGTGCATTTATTTTCAGAGTTTTATTTAACTCCAGAGTGTAGCTGACTGAGTATTTCATTGCATGGAGGAGGAGCTGAATGGCATGATAAGAAAAAAGTTTTAAAAATAAGGTAGCAAAAATGCCATCTGGTGTGAATAGCAATTGAATGAGTAAGAAAATTGTGAATCTTAAAAAAGAAATAAAAAGCTTTTTCTAAAAAGCTTTAAACCCTTTATCTGAGGTTTTAAAAGCGATGAGAGTTAAAAATAATAAAAGTAAGGATCACGATCTTTGATCTGTTGGCACTGATAAGGACAGAAGTCAGTGTGTTAGTACCTCAGTGTTATTCCTGTGAGTTTTCGAAAGCAAGTACATAGCCTCTACTTTTCATGGTTTAGAACAAAGTGCTTGTGTTTTTATCGCTTTTTGTTGACGTATTTAAAATCTATTGTTTGCACATTCTAGTTGGGTGTCAGTTGAGCAGCTGGGATTTTGTGGAGTGACAGCAAATGTGTGGGCACAACTGAACTCAATATCCTACCCATAGGCTAGTTCACGATAGTAGAGTGGCTTGCTAATTGAAATTGCTCTACCAGTTTTATTGAATTTTAACACTTCTCAGAAAATGAAGCACACAGGGATAATGGAAAGCTACCGAAACTAACCAGTAGTTTGATGTGTATAATTTCTAGTGTAGAACTGTATTCTTGATATTCAAATGCACTTGCTACTCATATAATTTACTTTTTGAAAGGGATAATGTTTTATATCATGACCTAGTGACTCTTAAGAATTACTTATAGTACTTCCTACAGTGGCTCAGAAAACAGATGGAGTAATTTGTAATATCGTGTCTATCTTCCCTAAGAATACTTGTACCGTTTTTTCACTTTTACCTTTCTTGATAGCTCTTCTGTAGTTTAGAGACAGTGTGGTTGGAGTGGTAGCCTGAGAGTCAAACCAAATAGTGGAACTTAAAATAATAATCTTTGGATATCAATAAAAAAACCTTTTTCTGAAAAGTCTTTCAAAGACACTAAACTTGGTCTGTGTGGACTTGCTCAAAGGAAATGCAAGTATCCTGTGGTTTCAGTATTTCATTATCCTCAGGAACATCCTATGGGATAACACTGCACAGAACACATTGTAGGATGCCTCATATCATAGAGGGTTTTTTTTTGGTTTTTGTTTTTTGTGCTTTCTGTCTAATGTATCTCAAGTGTCATTGGTGTAGTTTTAAATTCCATATACCAGTCAGTGATATTCAGATTGGATTTTCAGCTAAAACAATAGTCTTTCCGCTAAGGTATACTAGGTTTTCATGTCATTCCCCAGATTTATTTAACTCCTCATTTTTCAGCTTAGTCAAGCTGCTTAATGAACAATCCTATTATGTGTATGTGAAATAGTGAATACTTTTGTCAAGACATTGGTAACAAAAGGAAAATAGTAGACTCTTCATGCATGAGGGTGTCTAAATGTAATAGTCTCAATTTTTGCTGATCTGGTCAGCTACACAGGCATACTCTTTCTCATAATTCTGCGATTTTCTTCCAAATTTGATCTTGTGGGACAGAGTAGAATCACTCTCTGATATTAGTATACAAGTGGTCACACTCTCTTCACACTAACTTTCAAAAGACTCCTCAAAATTATGAAACCGTGCCTGTGAGCAAGGGAGATACAACACTAACAAAAGAGCAGAGCAATTCCTAGCAGAGTCAGTAGGCATCTACTTAATCTTTATCTTCTTTCCTTTATTTTATTTCCTCTTTTATCATTATTACTATTTTCTGATACTAAATATCTACCCAATTTTGATTTTTGGAGCACACTGCACTATGTATCAAGGAGCATGGAAATGGTATGCAATGCAGAAGACAGATATTACTCATTTATTCAACAACCCTTCCTGCAGCATATATTATGTAGCAGGTACTCCTCTAGGTTCAAAGGATACATTAGTGAACAAAATTAATAAAAATCTCTGTTCTTGTGGGATTTATCCTCTAGTGTTAAAGACAGACTTTAAACAATAGCATATAAAATAATATATAAGGAAAACTTACAATATAAAATATAAAATGTTACAAATAATGTGCAAAACATTTAACAGACTAGGGGGCTCTAGAATGTGATGATGACAAATGTGAGAAGAAGGGTGAGTAGAAAATAGCAATTTTAAACAGTAAATCTGTTTGAAAAGCTGACATTTGAGCAAAGATGTGAAGGAGTTAGCCAATCCTCAAGTTAGATCTCAAAGGCATTTGAATTGTGTAATTGAGCAGAAAGTACACAGAAAGACTACACATGATAAAAAATCACCAAAAGTAAAATACAGTGGATCTCTCGGTGTGTCTGGGGAATGCATAGCACAGAAAGGATTGGAAGTGAAAGATAATAGCAAGGATTGAATGAAGGGGAGAGAACAATTCTGCTGAGAGTGGATTAAAGTTTAAAGGTAGAAACAAATAAATGCTCGATAGGATTGAATTAATCTTTGTAATGAGTAAACTCAGTTTTATCGTACTGATAACCTGAAAAGACCTTCAAATCAGGGCTTCTCTGCTTTCAAACATGAAACTTACCCTGGAGACTTATGTGACCCTAGGGAGGTTAATTAGATTAATGGAAAGGAATAACAACGCTGGATTCAACCCATCAAAGTAGAAGAGATAAGGATGAAAACTTTAAAATCATCAATGACAGCAAATAAGGTTTTGTTCTGTAGTCAATGGCATACTCTGGGGCATTTGCTTCAAGGCAGTGGTGGTACAAAAAGAAGGTGACAATGACATAGGATACAAAGAGACAACCACAAGCATCATTGCACTCTGGATGGAAACAGAGAGCACAGTGATTTATCTTTAAATTTAACTTTTAATCTCACAAAGGAAAAAAAAGTGTCATGTGAGCATATAAATAAAAAAATACCTGATAAACTTTAGTTTATATAGTAATAAAATATATGGATTAGCAATTCTAGGTAGGCTTAAAAAATTAAATGTTAGTAGTATTAGATAAACTTCATGCTAGAATGAAGTGGTTATAGAATTCAGAGAATTAATATAACCCATTAAGTCTATGCAACAGAAGTAATATAATTTACAATATACTTTCCAAGTTAAGACTATTAAATAAATAAACTTGTGTGATATACCTAGACTAGAGATAATTTAGAGGTACAATTTAATAAATACATTAAGCCATTTATAAAAGTTAAAAGGCAGGTTAACAGATATAGTTAACATTGTAGGACAGTTTGAGTTGTATAATTTTCATCACCATTTATATTTTGTTTGACTTAGGTTTTGTGGGGTGTATATAAATGAATATGTCACCTTGGAATTATTTTTGCTCTAGTTCTTTCACATAGGAACAAGAAAGAATCAAAGTTATGCCTCCCAATATTTTTATGGAAAACATGTGAAATCTGAAAGAATCTCGCTGAAAATATGTACCTTTCTTTTATGCTGAATACGTATTTTATATCTTCACTTAAAAAACTTAACTGAATTATTTTTGCTTGTTTGTTTGAAATTTCCAAGCCTTAGTTCCCTTATATGCAGCTGTTAGGCCAAGTAAAAAACAAACAATAAACAAGACAACATCATCACCAATCAACTACTTCCTGAGATGATACTTCTTTCCCCAAGACAAGCATAATAATACTGTTTTAGAACAGGAGTTCATCGATGATTAATACCCTGACTCTCCTGATTTCTGGATGTCTTGGGTTTCTTAACCTATGTAACATTATATATAAACTTTCTTTTAAGAGGAGGGAATTTATGATTTAAAGAAATGACTTAAAATGGGAATTTATCATACCCTTTACCTAAACTACTTTCCACAAAAGTAGTTTATCATCATTTAATGTTCTGCAAGAAAGATGATTTATAAAAGAGGTAAGCAAAATAATTTAGAGAAGCAATTTACTTTTTCCTGTTTATATTAAATGGCAGATTAGTTTTTCTTCTGCTCTCGTTCTTGTTCTAATTTATATTTTTCTACACGTCAGTAAGACTTATTGTTCTATGTAACTGATGGTTATATTTATCTAAGATGGGGCAAACTGCACTTCCATTATTAAAATATTACCTCAAAAATATTAAAAGGAAAGTAATTCTATAACCCATTGAATTTTCAACAGAAAAAAATATTTTCAATGCTAAGAAAAATGAAAAAAGTTCTCCTAAGGACCAATCAACCAGTGTTTATGCATGCAGGGTCACATAGAACACCGAGAACTTTCAAAAAGAAAACATAACTTGTTTGCTCTTTTGAGTATTTGCTTGCCTTCTGGCATATACCTTGAATCTTTTTAAAAAAAAGTCACTTAATGTCCTCTGTATTTTTGTTGAGTGATTTCTTCTTATTGATGTTTAAATAAATTACCTTTTAACTGAAAATCTAGGATTAAAATAACTAAGCAGAAATTCCTAAATAATTTCTCTGTGTTCGGGCAGAATCATACTTTGAAATTATTGTAGGCTAGGGATTTACCTGTGATTCTGGGGCTACATTAAGTTAGAGGGTTAAAGTTTTCACCACGACAGCATTAGACATTTCTTTAACTTTGTTACTGTTGGGACCCAGGGCAAGCCACCCCAAATATCTCACAATGACGTTAATTATTTTGAATTAAAATTACTTGAGAAGAAGCAAGATCGGGAGGAGTTGTCTGACCCTCTGCACTCTCTCTAAATGCAGGAAATAAATCTCCATGTGAAAGGTGTCCTCCCAGCTATAAAAGCGCTGACAATCAGATTAAACAGCCTTATCGACAGACTAGAGAATCCAGAGCTGAGAAGCCTGTATCAACAAATCCCTGTTAATGTTCCCAATTAACTGCCTAAACCTAAGTTTTACTTAATTTTTCCTTATTGTGTACTCCAACACCTAAGCTCCTTTGTCCTGTCAATTCCTCATAAATTTACTGTTTGTCTGAAAATTATAGATAGGTGCCTGGTTCAATCATTCTTTAACATTTATTTTATGACCTGAACCTCATATCATTATCTCCCAAGTGCTGTAGTAACTTGATTTTTCTCCTGTTAACTAGTCTTATATTAATATTATTAGTATCTTACTAGGCTAGCTGTAAAAACTAAAGAAGGGTGGGTGAAAGAATTCTGATGATATAATAGTTTTATATAAGCTATGATGTGATAAATATCTCAAATTATTATTTATACTCATCATCTTTGGTCTTCTTATTTAGTATCGTATCAAAAAACGTTTATATAGAATAAATTTCATATATTCAAAACCATCTAAATAACATTAGTTTCTTATGAGTTTTTTTTTTAAACATTATTTGAAGTTGGGGTTCACAGACATCACCAGAATGTCAAAAGGGCACATGGCACAGTGAGAAATTAAGAAATTCTGACTAGCAATAGTTCAATCAACTTTGATTTCTAAAGAAGTTTTTTGAACTTCATCAAGAATATGTGTACATTTAACCAATAAAGTTTCACCCTGAATTTTACAAATTTGTATAATTAGGACCTGATCTTTATTTCTCTCTTCCTTCTTTGTTCATTACAAGGGTGGATCATGTGTTGGGGTATGTTCTAAAATTTATTCTCTGTGCCGTATCAAACATTCCTGACATTTTTTTGTTTGTTTAATTTGGCCTCCCTTGATGTGGCAACTGTGCACATACAATTTCAATTTCCTTCAACACAGTTTCCTGTCATACTTATTTTCTATATTTGAAGTGTACCTCATAATTTCACAGACGTTTATAAAAAGAGGTTAGAGCCCTGGCCAGGTGGCTCAGTTGCTTGGAGCATCATCCTGTAACCAGAAGGTTGTAGGTTCAATGCCCTGCAGGGTGTCTATGGGACGCAACTGATGGATGTTTTTCTCTCACATTGTTGTCTCTTTATCCTCGTCTCATTCTCTCTCTTTCCCTCTCTCCCTCTCATCAATAAATATATCCTCAGGTGAGGATTAAAAAAAAAGAAATTAGAAATTATGATTCAAACCAGGTCATTCAGATGATCCTTCCTTAGAATCTGAATCATGAGGTAGAAACAGACTAAAAATGTTGGTTTTTCTATTCTATCAAAAAATGGTGTTAAAGTGAATTCAACCTTGGGTTGAGTCGGCAAAATCCTAATATTCTTTCAGTAAATTTCTTCTTATTTAATACATTAGTTAGGAACTGGTTCTGTTGAAACCAAAAACCCTAACTCTAAAGTCACTCAGTTGGCATCCTAGATGAATTGCTCTAAATAGGACTATTACATTTTTTTAAATTAGTTTGAAACCAGCTGCTCAACCTTCTTTGCTAATAAGATTCCCTAGATGAATGACTCCGGGTCTAAGAATTATTTCTCCTTCTTGTTTTGCTTTCTTCTTACTTTCTCTTCTTCTCTAAAAACTTAACAAACTCATATAGTTGGTACTTAATCAAGTTGTAAAGTCCTATTTACAGAGTGAAGGGGACCAGAATTTGCCACCTCAAAATATGTCTCTTTGGCATAACTATTATCTTAAGCTGGTTATTTTTAAGAAACTGCAGACAAGGGAGAAGTATTAATCAGTAGAAATTACCCTTTTGTAATAGCTTTGGAAGGTCTCTTCCTCTCTGTACTAGGAAGAGGCTGGAGGGCTCAATCTCTAGAAATTTATTAATGGAGAAGGCATGGTCTTAAATCTGCAATAACAACCTTACCCTTGTTTATTGTGCTTTGCCTGATAACATCCCATAACTGACTCGCTCCACCCCCAGCATCTTCTTTTGTCTTCACCTGGAGATGGTATTTAAAGTGGTGGCTTGGGCCAGTTTAGGAACTTAGGTACTCAGTTTTCCTGTTTATCTCCCATGTATACAGAAGGTATGCATGCTATTAAACTTGTGCGTGTTGTTCTCGGCTGTCTCAGCCAAGAACCTATCAGGGTAGAGAAAAAAATTATTTTTCCTCCCCTACAAGAGTAATAGCTTACATATGTTAAGAGTTAATCATCTATATTTTCCCTATGAATTTCAACTTAGATTGAACATTAAATTAAATAATATTACTTGTCTTTAATCGAGGATAATCTATATAGGTCAAATATACAAAAGCATTTTCAACAGGATAAAATGCTAATACAGGAAAATAATATTGATAATTTAGGTATTTATTAAATGATATTTATTATTTCTACTAAAATTTCCTTGGAAATAGTCTTTCATTTCCCAGAGTGTATAACCCCAAACTAGCACAATGACTGTTTAATATATAATATTAAAGGATGAATTTAAGGAGATACAAATTGAACACAGGGATGGGAGAAAGGAAACTGTTACAATAGACCAAGTGACAGAAGTTGTCAGTTGGACAAGAGAAGTAGAAAAGAGAAAAGGCAAAGAGGAAAGGGGAGGAAAAAGAAAGACATTGCAAAGAGTGAATCAACAACTTCAGCCACTAATTTCATAAGAAGAGGTGGGCAGGGTATAGAAAGTATAAAAAAATTAAGAGTTCTAGCAAAAATAAAATTATTGGATGAATAAGAAAAAGGTTTGGAAGAAATGGTTAAAATAATTAGAGCATATTTTGACATGAGAGATTGAGGTGCGAGTAAGCTTTCTCATGCAGATATCCAAGTGATGGGTGGGGGGTGATCTGGCTGGGTTTATACAATTATAAGTCACATAACAGGTGTAATTATTGAAATAATGAGATCATGAGAGTAAGTTCAATGACAGAATCTTAGGGAATTTACATGTCTTTTTACATTTATTTTAAAGAAATTAACAGGTTTAATTGAGTAAAAACAGCTGAAGGAAGAGACTAAGAGGAAGTATTCAAAAGAGTCAAATCAACAGTGTAATTCATTCAAATCCAAATGAATAAAATGCAAAGGAAAAAATAAAGTTACGAAAAAACAATTGGATTCAGCACTTAGCGAACTTTTAGAAACTTGGAGAAGCAGCTTAGGTAGAGTACTAAGAACAGAAGATATTTTGCAAGGAAGTCATTTTGACCCAAAATAAACATATTGAGCTGGAAATATACTGCTCCTCTGTACCTCTAATGACTGCTATAGAGCTGTCTGACCAGTAATAAGGTTTCTTACTTTACAACATTCTTCCAGTTTATATTTACATTCTTTATTATTATTTTTCTCTAGAAAAATTACAACAAATTAAAAAATTGCCCAATAGAATCTATTTTCTTTTTTACAGAGGGTATTTCCTATACAGTTGATATATAAATACATATGTATTTGTTGCATAATAAAAAGCAAAACTTACCAATCTGCTTTATTTAATGTAATTTGATGCAGCTTCCCCCTTTTTTTTTTTTAAGGGGTGTTTAGTTGGACTCTTTGATGATACTGTGTGAATGTGGCTTTGAATATAAAGGTGGTCATAATAATGGTTTCCAGCAAAACACATGTGGAGGAACTACAATATATCTGTCTTATGATATAATGACAGAAATTTCCATTTGCTTACAGATATATCTAAACAGACATTATCATTTTATTATTGACTTATAAAAATCTTCACACTAGTTTATGTTATGACATTAAATATCAGTCATGAGTTGTGATCAAATTGGATTTTGGAGATTAAAATCATCAGCCTGTACATGGTCAATCTAAATGATAATTTATTTTTTTAAACCTATAACCAGAGCAGTAGTCCTATTTATACCTGTTTTATTGCTGCTGAAATAGGTAAATTGAGATGTTAATATGATCAAAATACTGAGTAGTTAAAAGAAGCAAGTGACATTTTTAAATTTCACATTTCACATTTTATTTTAAGGGGTAGGTTCTATTTTAATTATGTTGACTAAAGAATTCAATTTTGAGTTTTCATAAGTAAATCATCAAAAATAACATAAAATAAACATAAAAAGTAATATTTGTTTTATTATTCAGACTTAGAGGTTGATAAAATTTTATATATCTTCCTTTCAAAATAAAAAAAAGTCAACAGTATGAACTAAAGCATTCAGCCTGATTTATAAAAACAACTAAATAACTTACCAAGTTTCCAACTTTAGTAAAAGTTATAGGTTTGAATGTATACTGTGTGAGAGCAATGGTCTTGCCCCTTTGTTTCCTATTGTCACACTACTTAGGGCAAATCCTGGCATATATTAGATTCTCAATAAATGCTTATGGTTACTAGAGGTGGGGGAGGGAGATAATGGGGGAAAGAAGGCCAAGGGTCAAGTCAAGGAACATGTATAAAGGACCCATGGACAAAGACAATGGGTGGGGGAGAGGGGATTGACTGTGGGAGGTGGGGGTTGGGTAAAGAAGGAGAGAGTAATGGGGGAAAAATGGGGACACCTGTAATTGAACAACAATAAAGAAAAAAGAAAAAAAATGTTTATGATTGAAGTGACACTTCTCCAACTTTAATCTCTTTTCTGTTACATCAGAGGAAATGTTACCTCTTTCTTTTGAAACCGTTAACTAAAACTAAGTCAAAATGCTTAGAGGACTTGTTTTAAGGAACAATTTAATTCACATGTAGGATATTTTTAACATGGGGTTTGCTCTTAAATAAAGAATATTCAAAAGCAAACATAAACTAATATTTTAGCTAAATAATCAGGAATTTTAATTTAATAGGACTGAATTTAGTTTTTTGTTTTTTTTTAAGTCCAAGTTAGTCATTCGTACAAACCAGTGGTAAAATTAAGTCGTATTTACATTTCACAGTAGAATTTACTTTCCATTATTTGGGAGAGTATAAGGAAAAATATCTTTTAGTTTAAGAATATTTTTCTGTTTAATTTTAGTTGCACATTTTTCATTTTTAGATTATTATTTTTTATTGGAATCTGTAAAGCTGTTAGAAAATGTGGAATAAATTACTGAGGTAATCATCTGCTGTTTTACCATTTCCTTCTGGTGCCAGCTAAAATTAAAATGGGAACACCAGTGTTTAGAGATTTAAATGTTATGCATGATTTAAATAGTATCATTTGAAATAAAGTCTCCCAGACAATTCTCTCAACATGTATTGGAAAGGCAGCTTATTTTAATGACTACCATTCAGGTTCCCCAATTAGTCTATTTAATGAACTTTTTCCTTTCCAAAAATGTAGTCTTCATCACACTACTGATGAAATGATATAGCTTTATTGCTAGAATTTAAATCTGGCAAGAAATATAAAACAAAATTTTGTCTGCCCAAAATTACTCTCTAGTTACTTAACCCCCCTCCAAAAATGTATATTCCTAGAAGCTTTGACCACAAAGGTACATTATCAAAATTTTTAAATAAAGGGACTGCACTGAAGAAATCACTATTTCCTGAGAAATCACAACACTCTGCAAAGAATTATGTAAAAGGATTTTTTTCTCTACTGCATCCTGGGAGCATGTGATATCAGACCCTAGATTTCTCACTAGGACGTGCATTTCTAGTATAAGTAAATGGTAGCCAGAGAACCTGCTTCTCGGTACAGTTGACAAGTTATAGAGTTCCTCCAATAATTTAGTACTTATCAGATACACTGCCATTGAATACTATGTTTTCATGCACTCAACCATGTGAGGTCATACTATGCACTTCTGAGATGCCCTTATTTTCAATGAGCTCACTGTACTTGAGCAGAACAAAAAACATAGCCAAGTATAATGCTAAAACTGGAGATTTTGTATGCAGATCTGCTCTGTTAACTCCAGGAGAAAAGGGACAATAATCTGTTTTTTCTCTATTGTTTGCATGAGACCCATTAATGCTTATAAACAGTAAGAACTGAATAGGTATTTGTTGAATAAACAGATAGATGTTTAATGAGTTTGTTTTGAGGAAACATGGGAGGTATACCTTAAGATAAGGGACATCGAGGAAAATTAGTCATATTCTCATGAGATTTAAATTCTGGCAATAAAACTGTGTCACTGTATCAGCAGAGTGCTCATGACTGCTCTTTTATCCCTGGGTTGGGAGACAGACTGAGCTCCCGCGCAGGCTCTGAAGATTGGGCAGCATCCAGGGTAAACAGCAAGGTTACAGTGGTACTGAAGGATATATTGTTTAGTCAAATTGAAAAAAAAATGTCTTTTCGATTTAAAGAGCAGGCTGAAAATGTTGAAGAAACTCCAACTTTAAGTAGCGACTTAATTTTAATTTCTTTAAAAATATTTCTATAGTTGTATTAATGTTTTAAACACCAAAATATATGTAAGTAACTCTGATAAAGCATTAAATTTAGAAAAAATTATTTCCTGTACCAAAGGATTTACCATTGAATATCCTATAGATTCATCTTGTATAATTAAAAAGTGAGTTCATTTACAGGAATTTCAATAAAAACCAAAAGCAAACAAAAGTCTTGGGACTTCTGTCTGTAAAGGGAAGTTGCCCAAACCAGAGAAGTGAATTGGATCGCCTTTTCTGTTCATGAAACCTAGCCTCATGCACAGTTCTGAGGAAATAACACATCCTGAGTAGAGGTAGCTGCATGAACCTGGAGAGAATTACCCAGTATTGCAATGAGGAAGAGAACTTGATAGCAGAAATGACGTCTTTTAAATATATCCTCAGGATAAGGCAAGGTACATCTTTAGTGGTGAACATAATAGATTAACCAATCAAGTCTTTTCAACCAATTTATCTAGACTATGTAAACCCTAGGATCTTCTATAACTCAAGAAGAGTAAGGTGAATTGAAATGATTGCTCTTGGGTATATCATTGACATGAGTTGGAAAGATTGGTTTAAGGACAAAAAGTAAGGAAGAAGGAAGAAAGAAAGGAAGGAAACGGAGGATGAAGGTAGGGAGTGAAGAAGGAGGGAAAAGAAAAAAGAAACAAATAAGGAAGAGGAAGAAAAACTTCTAGTGTTCTTAAACCAGAAATTTTTGAAAAAATTTAAACATGTTGCAAATGTATCAGTAATTACTTTCAAGGTAATGATGGATATTTGCTTCCCTTAATTAATTTCTACTTTGCTATGAAGATTGTCGAATTAGGCATCAGAATCCTACCTATTAAAATATTCAAAAGATGCAAAGCCCTTAAGAATCAATATATGGTAACTGTATATAATGTGTTTACTGACAATGGGATATAATAAAGTAGTTTAAGTGGAAAATGCCTTAGTATTTTCATGATGGTAACTAATTGTGTGGCATACAGTAGATAATTTCTTAATGTAATAAATTAATGTAGCTTACAATGCTAGATGGGACATTTATCTTCAACAACATGTTGCCATAATTTAAAAATATGACACATTTTAGTGAGAGTCTAATGGAGGGGCTTCAAAAGACCACTTTACATATTTTTTTAAATGTCTCAGGTTCACACATAATATTTTGTTTTGATATATATTAACTAAAGAGGTAATTAGTGTTCCCACACCATTATGTGGTAATTAATTTACACTTCCACCAACCTCTTATATTTGAAAAAAAATCACGTGTTCAAGATATGCTTTTTTAATTAAATCTTCAGATGTTTATTTCTCCTGCGGACTTGTGGAGCTAACACAATAATTCTGAAACCCCTTGAGGTCTGTAATACATAGGTTGGAAAATGATAATTATTCTGTTACTTTTAAAAATGCAAAATATAATAAATTTTGATTTTGAGCTAAGTGATATTAATTTAAGATCCCTCCATTACACCCCTAGGTGGTATCGTCAGAGTCATGCAATAGTATTCTTAATTTAATCAGAAGTAGTGAATCACGTGTGTTTAAAACCTAATTACACCAGAAATGTTAAGTGTCTGGTATGTATACAAATAAACTCGACTTCAATATTTTATTTTGTTGAATTTATTTCCTTGCAGCATCTGTTCAACAAGAATTTCCCTTTTAAACATATACTTTATTAAATGCATAAATATGGTCTTCTCGAATGGCACACTTAAAATGTCTATAGAAAAGCATGCTAATAAAACTTCCTTAGAAAGATTTGTATAGAATATTATTCTTTCAATTACAAATGGTCCATTATTTACATAGCTATAACAGCAGCTCATTTTAGATATATCATTGTAGTTGTTTGTCAGTGATTTCTAAATTTATGAATGCCTTCTAAAAGTTTCTCTATATAAGAATCAGTGTGATACATTACAATGAAAATAAACTTGTTTTTTTTCTGTATAAACTGACAATTATCTTGGTCAATTAATACTTAATCTGTTTGTGCATATATTTGTTTTCCTCTACATTTATATCTATAATTATATCACTATCCATATCAGGGATTCGATGAGAGACCCACCAGTAGCTTAATGCACATTAAACACTAAAATTATTATTTCTGAGTCAGTTTTTAAATCACTCAATTGGTCAGTATTTTAAAGAAAATGTCTTACATCTACATTTATTCTTATATCAATTATCACTATGCTATTTTGCTTGTCACTTATGTTATGCTAAGTAGGTATCATTTGTTCTTTGCAAATAGTATCCATACACTGTTAATTTTTATCTAAAATTGTAAATTACTCACTACACGTTACATAGGATGCATCTTTCTGGGTTTTTATCAATATACTGACACTTAAAATCATCAGAAAAGTAAATTGGTAGAAAATGGGGTACTCAGAACTTGATACCCTAACAGATAGTAAATATTTGACTGAATTGGACAGGGTAAAGGAAGGAGGTATTGGGAATTGGGTTTATATAGATGAATGACCAGAGAACCTTGAAGGGCTGGTAATTTTGCCAGAGTTAGGTTGATCACCTGGTGGAAATTTAACCTAGAAGGAAAGCATTTGCAGCACGAATGTTTTACACTACCTGTGTTTATTGTTTCCTTCATTGATTACATATTTATTCAGAATCTATTATGTGTCAACTACTATAGTAGTCTCTGGGGATAAATTTTAGCTTGTCTTTAATCAAGCAGATGTGTAAACAATGTGACAAGTAATATAGGAAATCAAGGAAAGCATAACAAAATTGCTTCAGGGCTAGGTGTGTGTGTGTGTGTGTGTGTGTGTGTGTGTGTGCGTGTGTTGAAGTGTGTATGGGGGAAGGTTTTCTATCTGAAGAAAATATTTTATTCCAGTAGACAGTGTTTGTAAATGTCCCTTTTCAGCATTTTTCTTTCTATTTACTTGCCTTTTATTTGTTTATATTTTCTATATAAGAAGTAAGTAAATACCCCTGGCTGGTGTGGCTCAGTAGATTGAGTGTTGGCCTGTGAACCAAAGGGTAGCAGGTTGGCTTCCCAGTCAGGGCACATGCTTGGGTTGCAGGCCAGGTCCCCAGTAGGGGCTATGTGAGAGGCAACCAAATACTGGTTTCTCTCCCTCTCTTTTTCCCTCCTTTCCCCTCTCTGAAAATAAATAAAATCTTAAAAAAAAGAAATTAATTTAAAAAAAGAAGTAAATGTTTTCTAATAATATATTACTATTATTTAAAAATTATGTAAGGTTCCATGTAAATCTCAAGTAAGAGAACTGTAAGTCAGGAACTAGAAAACCTACAGTTAGTACAATGTCTTGGAAAGTTTTATTTTATAAAAGAAAAATAACACCTGCAAGAGCCAGTGATGCTTTGGTTTTTATGGTTAATGTGACCATACAAATTTAAGGAACAAGGTAGCAATATTTTATATAAGAATTAAAAAGGAAATCTTTTCCAGGGTAATATTTTTCTCCATGTAACCTTCTTTATAATATCTTATAATTAGACATTACTTTGTATTTTTTTACCCCAATTATGCAAATGTTGATAATGTTGATAAAATCTAGTATAAACCAGCAAGATTATTTTAAGGTATTATCAGAAATTCCTAAAAATGCAAAATGATAATTTAAAAAGCAATGGGTGAAACAGACTGATAGTTTCACTTAAATCATGACCAGGCATAAATGATCATTCCCTTCAGAAACTACTGTAACACAATAGCTAGAACAAAACAAAGAGAGGATAAATAATGTAGGACTGGATATAGGTATCAAAAAATAAATTTATGAATTATTTTTCAAAAACTAAAAGCATTTATTCAATGTAAACATAAATAACTCTAAGCAGGTGCAGTTTCAACTTTAAATTTATTTTCCCCAATTCATGACATTTTATCACCTTATGAAACATCATCTATAAGTTTCTATATACTCCGACCAAACTATATTTATGCTAAGTTACAAGGAGAGCCTACCTAGCATATTTTGGTTAGCTAACATAATTTTTCAAATCTGTTATATATTTTTAAAAATTTAGACATATATGATCATATAAACATAAACTAAAACCTATAAAAGGAATTCAAAAATATTAAAATGTGATTCTGGCATAATTATTTACACTGATTTTATTTTATCTGATATAACTAGAAAAAACAAATAAGGAGAAAAATGAATACAGATAAGCAAAAAAATACCAGTCTGCTATTAACACAAACATTGAACAGTAAACTTACTTGTCAGAGAGCAAGGTGGAAGAAGAGAAAGCCTGAATGGACTTGAATTCAGGTGCAAGACAGGAAAAATGAATAGAAGAAATAAATGTCTATTATGCTAAGTGAAATAAGTCAAGTGTTGAAAGACAAATACCATAGGATCTCACCTATAAGTGGAACCTAATAAAAAAAAAACAAAGAAATGAACAAAACAGAACTAGAGACATGGAAATAAAGAACAAACTGACAGCTATCAGAGAGGCGGGGGAGGGGAATAATGGGGGGAAGAAGGGGAAGGGACCAGTCAAGGAACATAAAAAGAGGACTCATGGGCATGGGCAATGGGGTGGGGATTGACCGTGGAAGCCAAGGTGTGTGGGGCAGGGGAGAGAAACAGGAAAATGGTGGGACAACTGTAACTGAAAAACAATAATTAAAATAAAGAAATAAATGTGTATTGATAAAATCATGTGGTTTTTATCCTTCATTTTGTTTATGTGGTGAATCACACTTATTGATTTGTGAATGTTGTACCAACCTTGCATTCCCAGAATAAATCCCACTTGATCATGGTGTATGGTATTTTTGATGCATTGCTGTATTCAGCTTGCTAATATTTTTTGAGGATTTTAGCATCTATGTTCTTCAGGGATATTGGCCAATAATTTGTTTTCTTTGTAGTGTCTTATCTGGTTTTGGAATTAGAATAAGACTGGCCTCGTAAAATGAGTTTGGGAGCCTTCCTTCTCTTGAATTTTATGAAATGGTTTGAGAAGGAGAGGTGTTAGCTCTCTTCAGAGTGTTTGGTAAAATTCACCTGTGAAACCATCGGGACCAGGGCTTTTGTTTGTTGGGAGTTTTTTTATTACTTCTTCAATTTCACTAGATCTAATCTGTCCATTCGGATTCTCTGATTCTTCCTGATTTAGTTTTGGAAGATTGTATATTTGCAGGAATTTATCCATTTTGTCCAAGTTTTCCAGTTTGTTGACATATAGTTGTTCACAATATTTTCTTATAAACCTTTGTATTTCTTTGGTGTCAGTTGTTATTTTTCCTCTCTCATATCTGATTTTATTTATTTGGGTCCTTTCCTTTTTTCTCGTGATGAGCCTGTTTAAAGGTTTGTCAATCTTGTTTATCTTTTCAAAGAACCAGCTCTTGGATTCATTGATCTTTTGTATCTTTTTTTAAATGCTTTTTTGTTTATTTCTCCTCTGATGTTTATTATTTCTTTCCTTATATTCACTTTGGACTTTGTTGTTCTTTGTCAAGTCCCTTTAAGTATAAAGTTAGATTATTTATTGAGCTTTTTTCTTGTTTTGTTTGTGTGTATGTGTGTAAGTGATAGGCCTGTAATGCTAAGAATTTCTCTCTTAAGATTGCTTTCCCAGTGTTCCACAAGCTTTGGATTGTTGTGTCCTCATTTCCATTTGTTTAAAGGTAGCTTTTGATTTCTTCCTTGATCTCATTGTTGACATATTCATTGTTTAATAACATATTGTTTAGTTTCCATTTGTTCGCATAGATGTAGAAAAAAAACATTTGTTAAAATCCAGCACCATTTATGATAAAAAATTCTCAGCAAAGTGGGAATAGAGGGAATATACCTAAATATAATAAAGGTCACATATAACAAACCCTCGGCCAGATCATACCCAATGGGCAAAAACTATAAGCATTCCCCTTTAGATCTGGAACAAGACATGGATGTCCACTTTCAACTCTCTTATTCAACATAGTAGTGGAAGTCCTAGTGACAGTAATCAGACAAGAAGAAGAAATAAAAGGCAACCAAATTGGAAAGAAAGAAGTAAAATTGTCATTATATGCAGATAACATGGTACAGTACATAGTAAACCCTAAAGATTCCACCAAGGAACTACTAGAACTGATAAATAAATTCAGCAAAGTAGCAGGATACAAAATTAATATCCGGAAATCAGTTGCATTTTTACATGCTAATAATGAGCTAACAGAAAGGGAAATTAAGAAAACAATCCTGTCCATAGTTGTTACAAAAACCATAAAAGACCCAGGACTAAACCTAACTGAGGATGTAAAAGACCTGTACTTGGAAAATTATAAGATGCTGAAGAAATTGAAGAACATACAAAGATGTGGAAGCACATACCATGTTTATGGATAGGAAGAATTAATATCATTAAAATGTCTGTACTTCCTATAGCAATCTACAGATTCAACACAATTCCCATTAAGATTCCAATGACATATTTCACAGAACTAGGACAGGGACTGCAAAAATTTATATGCAGCAACAAAAGCCTCTGCATAGCAACAGTAATCCTGAGAAAGAAGAACAAAGTTCAAAAAATCACACTAAGTAATATGAACCAATATTATAAGGCTATATTAATCAAAATAGCAAGGTATTGGCATATAAACAGACACATCGATCAATAGAACAGAATAGAGAGTGCAGAAATAAACCCACACCTTTATAGTCAATTAATATTTGACAGAGGAAGCAAGCACATACAACGGGCTAATGATAGTCTATTCAATAAATGGTGTTGGAAAGTTGGACAGATACAAGCCAAAAAATGAAAATAGACTACCTTTTTACACCACACACAAGAATAAATTCAAAATGTATCAAAGACTTAAATGTTAGACCCAAAACCATAAAAATAACAAAAGAAAACATAGGCAGCAATACCTCAGACATCACTCATAGCAATATTTTATCATATATAACACTCCAGGCAGAGGAAACAGAAGAAAACATAAACAATGGGACTACATCAAACTAAAAAGTTTTTGCACAGAAAAGGAAATCATCGACAAAATAAAAAGATAACCCACAGAATGAGAGAACATATTTGCCAATATACCTGATAAGAGTTAATATCTAAAATTTATAAAGAACTTACAAAACCCAACACCAAAAATGCAAACAACCCAATTAAAAAATGGGCAAAGGACCTGAAGAGACACTTTTCCAAAGAGGACATACAGATGCCAATAGGCATATGAAAAGATGCTCACCATCACTAATCATCAGATAAATGCAAATTAAAACCATAATGAGCTATCATCTCACACCCATCAGAATGGCTATCCTTAATAAATCAACAAGTAACAGTGCTGACCAGGATGTGGGAAAGGGGAAATGTTTTGCACTGTTGGTGGGAATGCAGACTGGTGCAGCCACTGTGGCAAGCAGTGTGGAGATACCTCAAAAAATTAAAAATTTGAAACCTGCCTTTCAACTCCTCTATCCCATTTCCAGAATGTATCTGAAGGGACCCAAAACACTAATTTGAAAGAACATAAGCACCCTTACATTTATTGCAGTATTATTTACAATCGCCAAGATATGGAAGCAGTCCATGTACATAAGCAGATAAAACTATGAGATATTTACACAATGTAATACTCCTCAGCCATAAAAAGAAAAGAAAATTTAACTCTTTGTGAAAGTATGGATAGACTTGGAGAACTGTATACTTAGTGAAATAAGCCAGTCAGAGAAAGACAAATACCATATGATTTCGCTCATATGTGGAATCTAATGAACAAACTGAACTGACAATGAAAATGGGGACAGACTCATAGTTGGAGAGCAAGGTGACAGCTGTTGTGGCGGGGTGCAGAGATTTAGGGGATGGAGGAATTGAACAAAAAGGAAAAAAGGACTCACATACATGGACAACAGTGATTGCTGGGAGGACGGTGTATAGGGGACTAAAAGATAATGGAAAAAAATACAATAAAGAATAAATTAAAAAAAGAAATGTCAAAACTCCTTTAATATATAATACTTAGATCCTGGTATGTGTATGAGTCCAAAAATTACATACACTTGTATCTTCTTAACTACCCAAATATTTAAATAATCAGCTTTTTGAGCAGTTTTTTGAGGTTTAGGAAAGAGAGCTAAGACTGTCATTGCTGAGCTGCACACCTTGCACTTCACTGTTGTGATTCTTGTTTTGTATCATTTTCCCTAATCCTGTGTGGCTTCTACTCTATGGTAGGTCCTTCGCTATGTGCTTGAGGGTCCTCTTCCTAGGGACCGGAAGTGATATGCCCTTTACTGTTGTTACCACAGTATTTTTCTAACACTAGCTGTTTGTAAAGATAAGGAAAAAAATTGTGTTTTGTGTTTATGCGTGTGTTTGTGTGTGTGACACAAAAGGTCAGAAGGCTTGAAATTACTGGTGCCTGTTATTAATTGGGAAAATCACTAGTCAAGGCTGCTCATGATTTACATATGTACCTCAACATGGAACAAAAGTTAATGTAAAAGTAAACAAAAAAAATACAAATAGGACAAAGTGAACTTATGAAAACCTTGATTATTAGTAAAAGGAAGGTCTAGAACATGAAGTCCCATTTCCTAACTCTTTAAATCTTTCTAGCATCTCTTTATTTTCAAAATATTTTTTCGTAAATCCAAGTTCCAAAACTAATCAGAAATTTTAGCAGAGTTATCCCCAGTTAGAAAGTTTGCTTCAAAAAGAGCTATGCTATACATTTAAAAGTAGAATGGTATCCTATATTTCCTGGCAAGATAAAATATTTGTGAAATGAGGGACAAATAGGCTTGTGTTAACAAGAATGGTCATTATTTATGCTGTCAAGATAGTTAGCACATATATCCACATCAAAATATTTTCAAGTTTTAAATTATTAGCTTAAAACTAATTTTAAGCACTAAATCATTGATTTCAAAACTAATTTGAGCACAAGCAATTAGTAAATTGAAGGGTGACTACCAACAGAGACATAAAAGTAAATAACAAATATTGTGGATAGAGTAATCAAGACAAAACCTCATGGGACATTAAAATTGAGATGAGATGACTAAAATTTTAATTATTTCAGATAGGTTTTTTGAAGCTGGGTCTAATTTTGATAAACTAAGGCTGTATTTCTACCATATGGAGAAACACAACAATCTTGAACATCTAATACCATCCATTTACATCCGAAGTCAAAACTGCCTTATCTTTATTCAATTCAGTAGCTACTGTGGAGACAGCAGCCCGCAGATTCTATTTGGCCATCACATTTGGCTCAAGGGCATGGGTACGGTGGGTTAGTAGAGAATTAGAAAGACCAATGGTATTTTTTTTAAAGGAGGTTAAAGAAAAGCTTGAGAATCAAGCAATGGATGCCCCATAGGTGCCAATTTCTGTAGCTTTGGCCAGGAGTTAAGTCTTCCAGTTCTTGCAAAGGTTAAATACAAGATGCAGTGTTCACTCTGCCTGCCCCTCAGCCTCACCACTGTGCAGTCAAATCACCAATCATCATTTTCGTCCAAAGGCAGGCCACACTGGTGCACAAAAGGGACAGAAGAAGGGGCGAGGAAGAGGGACTGGCTCGTGCTAAAGGGAGAGCTTTTCCACAGAGTTCTATGGTTGCTATAGTAACAGCGGTTTTTTTGTTTGTACGTATTCAAAACAGCTGCTTCCTTTGAGTTTCTGGTGGCACGGATAATATGAAGGTAACTGAGAGGAAAAGAAATACCACTCTGACCATGAAAAGTAGTTTCCGTAGTCGGATCATTTTTATTTAACTGAGTTGAACTTTATACTAGAGTTAAATGTGAGTTTTGAATGTTGGTAACAAGATCTTTTAAAAGATGAGTGTCGCCAAGAAAAGACCTAGGTATGATGTGATCTACAAGATGTCTTTTGCTAACGTAAACAGACTTCCAGTCTCTGTGCCCTTAAGACTTGTAATCTTCCATTCTCTTTCTACTTGGCATATAGGCAAACTATACTGCAAGCTCCACAGGGGGTATTTTTCTCCTGTTGAGAAAAGTACCTCTTCCAAATGTTCACAAATCCCTGTTCACCTTTACAAGTCCTAGTTAATTCCTCTAATTAGAGCTTTTTCTGGCTGCAACCATTTACAAAGTTGAATTGCTGTTTAAAACAAATTTAATGAATATTTATAAACTAATAATATTTGCTAAATTAACAAGTCCTGTTGCCCACACACTGCTATTACAACTATACAATTAAATCCTTCTGTAATAAAGAAGGGCCATCTCCAATGAAAAGGTACAAAAAATATGGTTTCATTTTAAGAAACAAATGCCATATACACACACACATATAAATATATATATAAGTAACATGGAAAAAATATGCTCTTTTTTAAAGAAACAAATGCCCTACCAATTTGTGCCATATGTATATATGTATACATGTGTATATATGCATATATATCTGTAAGTACATAGTATAAAGTAGAAACCCAAGGGGTTAATAATATGTAAGCAAAATATTAAAAATGGCCCTGGCTGGTGTGGTTCAGTGGATTGAGTGCTGGCCTGCAAACCCAAAGGTTGCAGGCTCGATTTCCAGTCAGGGCACATGCCTGGGGTGCGGGCCTGGTCCGCAATGGGGGCGCATGAGAGGCAACCACACATGGATGTTTCCCTTTCTTTCTCCCTCCCTTCCCCTCTGTCTAAAAATAAACAAATAAAATCTTTAAAAAAAATTAAAAATGGCATCTGCAGGGTGAGTAGTCAAATTGTGTAAGCACCAATGCAAATAAGATGCAAATAAGCAAACAGGAGGCATATAAGCCCTTAAAAACAAATTAATATGAACATGGGCATACTATTGTGTTTCTAACCCTTTGGATTTTAGAAATGTAATATGAAAGCAAAGTGAATCTCTTCTTTTTTTTTTTTGTTTTTAAGATTTTATTTATTTTATTTTTAGACAGAGGAGAAGGGTGGAGGAAGAGAGGGAAACATCAATGTGTGGTTGCCTCTCATGCGCCCCCAACTGGGGACCTGGCCTGCAACACAGGCATGAGCCTTGACTGGGGAATCGAACCAGTGACATTTTGGTTCACAGGCTGACACTCAATCAACTGAGCTACACCAGTCGGGGCATAATCTCTTCCTTTTTAAGTAAAATATATTCATCAATTGCCTAATGAGGGACTTTTAAACTTTTCATTTTTTTGTAAAAATCTATGAAATATTTGATTGGTTTACTTTTCCAACTGCTGTTATTCACAGGTTCTACATCTTAGGCTTCAGTTCATGGCAATTTGGTAACGTATTTGAAAATTCTCACAACGACCCACTCATTTTATCCTGATACCACATAAGTCTAAATGAATAAAGTTTGATTCAAACTTTGAAGGGATCTAGAAAACAGTAAAGATGTTTAGATTTTCAAATATAGAATTTCTGATATCATCTATTGGAAATCATTTATATGCATAATTACTTCACTTATTTAACAATGATATTTTAGAATCTAAATATTTTGTACTAACTTCAGTTAATAACAAATTACAAAAGGTGATATTTTGAGTCCAAAGATAAGCAAAAATATTCAGATTTCTCTGCTTTCTGATGGCTTGATTTAGGGCAAGTTGTCTAACCTGTCTGAGCATCAGTGTCACAGACTATAAAACAGTAAGACACTAAGACCTTTAGGACATATTTTTGATTGAATCAATTAAGACAAGACATGTAATTTCATGCAGAAACTGTAAATATCAGATGAAGCTGTTACAATAATATCTACTATTTTCTACTATGAGAAAGTAACAATTTTTTTTTAATTTCATGAATTGTTTCGATCTTCACTTGATGGCATCTAAATGTCTTAATTTAGTCAATTTTTCCCCAAATTCCAGATCTGAATTTCTCAAATGTTTGAAACTAAAGTCCCATTGATACCTCAAATTCACTGAATACATATCTGAACTCATTGCATCTTCCAAATAAATTTCTCCTCCTTCTGTCATATTTCTGGTAGAAGCATAACCTTTGTTCCAGTTCCTCAGGTTTAAAAATTTCAGTTACATTTTCCTTATATCCAGGTGGTTAATTTTACATCTTCACAACTTGGAGCTGTCTCATGGAACTGAGCTCTCATTTTCATTCCTGTTTTACTCTGATTGAAATTATTAATTTGCTCAGACAATTACAGAGTCTCCAGAGCTCCAAGTTCCCGACATACTAACAAGCTCCTTTTCCCAAAGCACATGTTGCAGTCTTCCTCAGATAATTGATGGTTTCTGGCTTTCAACTGTAAAGTTGAAACTTCTTCTTCTTTTTTTTTTTTTATGTTTCCTTTGTATTTATTTTCTGCTATTTTCTTCCTGACTTCATACATTTTAGACATTATTCTCAGGGCATTCCATGGTCAAAATCCAGTCTAAAAATTATTGTTGCTCTTATAAAATGAAACTTCTCATGATCCCTTAACCTTATGCATGTATTAACAACACTGCTTTGTGCAAGTCAACTGCTTGCTCTGTTTTCCATGTCCTTTGTTTCTCTTGCACGTGTAGCCTTCCTATCCCAACATGTAGAGGTCAAATTTCAATTCTTTTTGAGATTGTCCTCAGTTCCCTCCTGTATTAAAATAAGTGTTGTTGGTTCTTCTTCTGATACATATTTGGCTTTGCATCATTATTATTTTTGTTTATTTCTAATTACCTTAAGAGAGGTTTAGATATATTGCTTATTCAATTTAGGGTTCATTATAGAAACTATTATAATTTTAATATGAAAGGTACTGAAATGAATAAAATTTCTACAACTTTAAATGATTTACACATGACTAAAATAACTTATTTATTAATAATGTCTTATAGTTAAACTCATATTTTTCTAAACTTTCCTCTGATTTTATACTTTTGTGTCTTCAGAGCATTTGCATTTGAATATTTCATGAATAACTAATTTTTTTGTATAGTACTCTGTGGTTGACAAATAAAATTATTGCTGATATAACTAATTAGTAGTCTTTGCTTAAAAAGAATTGTGCAAGAAAGAACAACCCTTTTCTTCTTGAAGACAGCTTATGCTTGAGACGGAGCTATCTATCTGTGGACCTGGAAGTAGCAGGCTTAGGAGGATAAGCCTGAAGGCTGAACAGAGAAGCATAAAGAGAAGAAGCAGCTGAGTCTATGATGACGTAAGTGAGCTGTTGAATTACCAACCCTGGATGTGTTCTACCTCCTAACTTTTAATGTTATAAGATAATAAAGCCCTTGTTATATAATCCCATTGTAATCAGGTTTTCTGTTACTCTCAGCCAAAATACATCATAAAGAATGCCAGAGAAGTCAGAGAAATGATTTCATGATAGACCAGAAGATCCCAGGTAGAGAGAGAGAAAGAGAATAGAGTCACAGTAACTTTCACGTTTTTATGAGCTAAGCTATACTTTTCTTTTCTTTCTTTATTTACTCATCCATTCATTCATTCATTCTCCAGTTTCATAGATGAGGAAACAGCACCTCATAACATCCGGTAATTTTCTTTTTTTTTTTAATTTATGTTTTTTCTTTAAAATTTTTTTTTTGTATATTTTATTGAGTATGCTATTACAGTTGTCCAATTTTCCCCCCTTTATCTCCTCCACCCTGCACCCCATCCCATCATCTCCACGCCTCTTAATCCATGGGCTGCACACACCAGTTCTTTGGCTTCTTAGCTATACTTTTCTTGATCAGCTATTACTTTTCCTGTACTTTAAAAAAATACATCTCTGTTTTATTTGAGTTAGTAAATGGGTTTCAGTTTCTTTAATCTGAATAATCACTAAAAAACAAAACATATATTGTTACAATCATCATGATATAACCCTATAAGTAAAATATTAATATGTACTTCATTTTTGGGATGAAAAAACTGAGAAAGGCAAAGATCATAGTAACCAGAGAAAAGTCTGAACTTGAACTCAGATTTTCTGACTAGAAAGTCTACTCTTTCTCCATTGGTTCCCATTGCATTAATTTTATTGCCTCATTATAATCTTTTATTTCCAGTCTCTGCATAATATTAGTTATATAGCCTCTTTGGATTCATAAAAATAAAATCTTTTTCTAATACTTTATCTTTCCTTTGGTCATAATTTACTCAAAATAGTACAGTTTCTCCTCTTTGAATATTTGTTAAATCTGTTTTCGTTTTTCCCACTGTCCATTGGCCGCAAGTCTTGTTAAAGTCAAACGAGGAGCAGCCAGCTGAGATATAGCTAGAAACACATGGGTCTGTTTCAAACTTAAGGTCTTCAAAGCCCCATTTGGATCCCTTACAATCAATAATGGAGCTCGATTAGGACTCTAGTTAAATATGACCTTAACTTTTATATTAGCATTTTGCCTCCCCTTTCTTTCTTCTACTTCAATAAATTCAATATTTTAAACGTTCATTTAGTGTGTGCCAAAGGGAAAGATACCACCCTTGTCTTTAAGAAGCTTCTACAGTGAAAGGGAGACACACAAACAACTCAGAGAAGAAAAACAAAGGGCATCAGACTCTGCTCTTCCGGTAAGAAGGAGAAATTGATTCCTACACACATAGCTAATGCAATCATCCTCCCTGAGGCTTTGAACTTCTCTCTTTCTGAGTTGTCAGTGTTCTCAAGTTTCACTTTAATTGGGTCAGTTCACCTCAAATATTATGGTAAGCCTTCATATATATTTCTATACAGTTATACTTAGTTAATTTTCCTACCTTATCAGAATCCATATTAGAGCAAAATATGACTATATTGCCTTAAATTAAATGATACTTTCAAACAGTTAAGTGATACCATCCTCCAATATCAAAGGAAGAGAGATCTGAAAAGGAGATAAATAATAGGTCTTGATAAGAATGAAAATAAAAATGTATCTCAAGTATATATTTTCCATATCCTAAACTGAGAATTTTTGAGATTATAATACTAATAGATTTGACAAAAATTCATAGATATGTCTCTCTGTAATTTTATTTATTTTTTCAATATACATATATTAAATAGGCACCGTAGATACAAAGACAAATAAGAAGCGAGTGCTAAGATTCCAGAAATTTATAACTTTGCACAAGAAATAATTCTCACATGAAGGGAAGATTTCTAAATAAACTAAGCTTTTACTTAAGCCACTGTTTTCTCTGGGTCTCATTATTAGTAGCTGACAAGGGCAAGTTTAATCTGACCATTTTCAGCTGTCAAAAACTGTATGTAACAAAGGAGATTGCAAACTAAATATAGTTCATTGAATATCAAACTAAAAGCCTTTTGAATACCACAGTCATAAAAGTAACTCTCACTCTCAATAATTCCAATATGTCTTTATAAGGATCAACAAAGTTTTTTAGAACTTGTGTCTTGCAAACTTGAACTTCAGGTGTTGGCAAACAACAGTGAAAAAAGATGAAGAAAGAGCTGTGTTAACTTATGACTCACAAGTAAAACAAAACAGAAAGCTCACTCACAAAAAGAAATAAAGAGATCCCTTTTTTATGTTTGTTGTAAAAACAAACATAAAGACAGGTAAATATCTATCTTTTTACACCTGTGAAATGACCCTTTATTTTGATTTTGTAAAATCAAACTTTTAGCTAATCAGTGAGTGCCATCACAAAACAATGCTTAAAATAAACCAGTTCTGAAGAGTATCAGTTATTTTATAAATGTATAAGAGCATATTATTATCTATTCTATTTTTAATAATAATGAAATGGTGTGATAAGCAGTGTCTTATCTTTGGTTAAACAAACTAATACAAAAATTATTTATCACTACTTTCATACACTTTGATAATTTATTTTCAAAACTTAAATATTTCTAGGCATTTTTTTTCTGGCTATAAGTCATTTTGTTAAAGGCAATAATTTGAACTGCTACTTTAATTGAACTTCATAGCTCCTATGTCATGGTTTAGTGATTTCTGTTATTAAGAGGAAATGCAGGAATTCACCATAAAATACAAATCTTAAAAACAATTAATATTTAGCCTTACAGATAAAGAAGAAAGTTTCTACACTCTTTTAATTTTCTCATTTAAAAATCTTTATTTAAAATATTTTCTTACTTTAGATTCATTTTCGTTTTAAGCTTATTTTAAACTTGCATCAATTTTTTTGTCTTCTTTCTTCATTCCCCTATATTGCACTCATTTTATTACTTGCTTTTATAACTATCAGCAAATCGAGGATCCAAAATGGAGAGATGTCTTTTCCTCAACAGAAAAAGGGGGGAGGGAATGAGTTGGATAGAAACATTTGTGTTTATGCTGCTGTGACATAACAGAAAATACATACTTTTCTCTGTCCCAGTCCCTGACACAGAGCTCCTAAAGCCTTGTAAATGCCTAAGTGATAAGAGCACTAGGGGTATCTTTTGTTTTAATGAGATGACTCTGGGTGGGCTCCTAGATAGCTGCTGGATGGGGACTGGTCCCCGCAGAGACCAAACCATGGCTTGGAGCTTACAATTTTCAGCCTGACCGCTAATCCTCCAGAGAAGGGAAAAGCGCTAGAAACAAAGATAATAACTGATCATGTCTGTGTGAGGAAGCCTTCGTAAAATCCCACTAGTGGCGGGCTTGGGGAGCTCCCAGGCGGATGAATACATCTACGCCTCAGGTACAGAAGCTCCTGTGCTTGAGACCTTCCCAGACCTTGCCCTGCCTATCTTTCCACCTGGTTGTTCATCTGTATCCTTTGTCACGTCTTTTTAAAAATTAGTAAATGTAACTCTTTCCCTCAGTTCTGCAAGCCACTCTAGCAAATTAATTGAACCCAAGGGAGGGGTCGTTAGAACCTCCAACCTCCAACTTGTTGGTCAGGACTTCAGGTGATAACCTGGGCTTGTGACAGGCCTCTATAATGTGTGTATAGAGGCATGGGGGCCAGTCTTGCGGGACTGAGCCCATAACCTGTGGGATCTGACACTATCTCTGGGTGAATGGTATCAGAATTGAATTAAATTGTAGAACACCCAGCTGGTATCATAGAAAATCGCTTGCTGTGGGGAAAACCCTCCACAAATTTGCTGACCAGAGTATCAGAAATGAAGTGTTCTGTGTGAGCAGCAAGGGGGACACACAGGGGAGAGAGACACAGTAGGGAAGAACTAGTTTTTCTCTACACAGAAAGGAGAAAAAGCTGAAGTTTTTTTTTTTGTTTGTTTGTTTTTTCCTAAACACCTGCCGGCTCAAATAATTTCTCCTTGGAAAGAAAGGGTTTATTTTAAAGGTGGTACTTGCTGCTATTTTAGAGCTCTTATCCTACATGTAGGGTGAGCAACCTCGGGTTTCCTTAAATTTAGAGCCATAAGATATAGGGCCAAATACCAAGAGCAAGTCTCTTTCCAGGATGAATTGGCAAGTGCATCTCTGGACTTATCTGTAGTGAGCAGATAGGGAGTAAAGAGAATCCTTCAGACACAAACCTAATGGAAGAACAATGCCCTCATATAAGCCTGCTTATTGTAGAAAATTTGGAATGCCAAAATATAAAGTAAAAAATTATGTATAATTCTACCACTCTGAGATAAATACTACAAATATTTTGGTGTATTTACTTCATCTCTTCTTGTTTTTGAGTGTGTATGTACCTGCATTTACGTATAGCTCTAGAATAATTTTTATAACCATCACTTCAATGGCTTTTAACAATTATAATAATTTTGTAAACATCATTTTGATAGCAGTATAATATTTTACACCTACAATCTCTAATTTAACATTCCTTCATTATTGAACGCTTAAATTATCACTAGCCTTAATTCGTGTGACTATAACATGATGAACAGCATTGTACATAAGTTTATGCTACCCTTGAAATAATTTCCTAAGAATATAATTTTTTGAAAGAGAAATACATCAATATGTTAAAGATCTTAATGCATATCATCATATTGTTTGCTAGAAAAGCACTCTTCCCCTGCTCTGTGCCTCTTCTACATGAGGGACTGTTACCATTTTTAAAAATGCACTAGTTTAATTAAAAAATAAATCTGTTAGTTTGTTTTTCTTTGATTAATAATTAGTCTAGTTTCAATTTGAACTACATTGTAACTTTAATTTCATTTTATTGTCTTTGTATTTTACATAATGTTTTGAGTTCGGATTTGTTCTTTGTTGCACAAAGGCTCTCCTCTTACTGTCTACCCTGCTTTGCCTTAGACTCACATGTTGTCCTTTTAGGATACACTGAAATTTTCTGGTTTCAGGCAATAGAATAAAAACTGAGAACTGAGTAGAAATGATTCCTACAACAAGAGTAGCCATCACAGGGAACAATTTAAGTGGATATGGTTGAAATGGATATTAAAAGGAAAAAGATGGATAAGGGAAAAGAAAACATTAGATATTTATAATCAGGCAAAGGAGAGAGAAAAGAGAAAGAAAATGAGGTTTTCAGGAACAAAGTTTATGCATTTTAGCCATGCATTTGCATTATATACCAGGAAACTCTGACCTTCTTGGTGTCTATTAATTTGCTACAATACAACCTCATTCTCTTATCCTTTTTAACTACTACTAAAAAATAATAAAATATCAGTAGTGGTATAAGTTCATATAAACTTACTTTACATTGTCTGAAAGTAAGCACAGGGTTAGAGACTGCTTAGAATGGAAGTCAAGAGTGTGGATGCCAGAGTCAATGTACCCATGCCTAGACTTGGCCCTCTTCTTTAGTAGTTCTGTAACTTGGCTCCTTGGACATGTTATTGGAACCTCTCTGTTCCTGATTTCCCATAAGACTGTTGTGTTGTGGGAACACATGTAATGTGCATAATGATAAATATTGGCTAATGATAAATACTTGACACATATTGGCTCTCTATTAGTGGCAAAACTGAGATTTTAGCTAAAATAAGCTATGAATTTGGTGTTACCATTAATTTAGTCAGCAGACATTTATTGAGCAAACACTACATTCCCGATTCCATATGATGTGCTGAGAAAATGACTGATACTTCCCCAATGAACCTGCTCATAGAGCCTCTGGAGGAGAAGCTTAACATAGATATCACAGGAGCACAACATCAACTGCTCAACATCACTAGGAAGGCCAATACACTATCTAAAACAAACAATCTGGTCCAAACTAGCTTCTTTCTGGGAAGTGTAATTAGAATGGTAAAGGACTCAGACAGTCGTCCTTGGGTGATGAACTAAAAGGATATATTTATTTGAAGACTACATTTTGAACCAAGTGCAAGTGAAAAATGCTGATGCGGTTGAGGAAGAAAGAAATGGGTAGGGGGAAGAGGAAGAGGCAGAGAAAAGAAAAAGAAGAGGAGAGAGAGAAGTGAGAGAATGAAAGCAAAGAAAGAAGGAGAGAGAAGGGCTGAAGAGGGTGGATTGGGAGAGAAGAGAAAGAAGAGAGGACAGAAACTGGAGACCGTGCAGCCCCTGAAAGAGAGAGAGTAGCTCAGCCTAGGACTTAATTTCCTTTTCTATGGGGTATGACCGTACTTCCCTTCATTGTCTTGGACAACAATAGATTTACTCTCATATCCTTAGAATATCTGCTATTGTGTTCCATTCCATTTTACTTGTTACTTGTTTCCTTGCAAAGTGTACTTTTGTTTCTCATTCCTCAAAGACTTTTAACTAAATCAATGCACAGCAGATGAGCATGAAGTAATTCCCTGGCTTGGGTGAAGTATGGACATGAGACCAACTATTTTATGAGAAGTTTCTTATATAAACTCTCCAGCGACTATTATTTTTTCTCTCTTTCCCTATTCTATCCTCTATTGATGGAGTTTGTACTTGGAGCCCAGGGTCCACTCACCATTTCAAATTCTGTACCTATCTGCTGAATGATTTATCATATAAGGGTTTCTGGAATCTCTAGGATCATTGTGCTGTTTACTAAACAAGTATCACCAATATAGTACTGTCTCTAGTGGCAATAAAACTGAGAGAGTAAATATTGAAGTTAAGTAGCTGCATATGTGTTGAGCGTATCATATAAGTTAAGCACCATGCTAAGTGCTTCACATATACTATGGTCTCTTATTTTGCTCTCCAGCAACCTCCTGAGGCTGTATCATCCTTTTTAAAGATGGTACCGACAGACTTAGTAAAGTGAAGCAGCTTACCAATGTCCTCAAGGCCAGTAGTAGAGCCAAGAATTTAATCAAAGTTAGAATACGGGGTTCTGAGTAAATTCACAACAGGATGCCAGAGAGAGGTCAGTACCAGTTATGTTATTTGGTCCTTTATGTGAAACAAGGTAGACTAGTGACATAAATTGAGTTAACATTAATTGCATTATCATACTACGTTATTACTATAACCATAATACTAAGTTGAAGCATACTTGAAAACACAAGTATCATTTTTCTAAGACTGGTTGTTCTTATTTGGTAAAATAAAAAAGACTACAACTTTGGCCTATATAATGATCCTTTTGGTATATGTTAGGTAAGTGAATCACTAAATATAAATCCAATATGTACACTAATAAAGATTTAAAATTAACAAAGAGTTCAGCACTAAGCTTAAACTCAGTGCCAATTGCTTAAAAAGATAAACCAAAATTTAGTAAAGACAACAATGTATATGTACAGCAAGCCTGTGAATGCTCAGTGAGCCACAGAGTACCCATCAAGGTTAAATCATGCTATAAATTAAGTCATGTTTGCATGAGGGATAAAAGATTAGCAATAAAATAAATGCCAGTGGTGCGGTAAAACATCAAAGCTTAGGACAACTGAAAATACTTTCAACACAAGAGGACACATGTCAAAGAAGACACAATAAAAGAAGGTTTAAGAAAACTAAGATTTTGAGAGAAACGATATCAGAATGGATTGGGATAAACAGTGCTCTATTTCTCTGCTTCTAAATGACCCGGGGACATTTAGCCTTCTGCTCTTCTACTCTTATATGTCTAATTATAAGAAAGAGTTCTAAGAATAAACTGATGTTGTGGGGAAACCTTTACTTCCTACTCTTAATGTCTCCATGAGAATAAACTTGCTAGATCTTTGTTGCACAAAGGCTCTCCTCTTATTGTCTACTCTGTTTTGCCTTGGACTCACATGTTGTCCTTTTAGGATGCACTGCCATTTTCTGGTTTCTAGGACATTCACCCTTCCCTCAACTGGAGATGCTTAAGATTCAATTTAACAAGAAATGCAATGATTTAGCTTTCTGTAGTTTCAGTTACCCACAGTCAATTACAGTCCAAAAACATTAAATGCAAAATTTCAGAAATAAACAATTTATCAGTTTCAAATTGTGCACCATTCTAAGTAGCGCAATGAGCTCCCACTCATCATGCTCCATCCCACCCAGGACATGATTCGTCTCTTTGTCTAGGTATTCATGCCATGTATTTACCACCACCTGTTAGTCACTTAGTAGCTATCTTGGCTATTACATCAGTTATGGAAGATAGAGACCATATTCACATAATTTTATTACAGTATATTGTTATAATTGTTTTATTATTATAGTTAATCTCTTACTGTGCCTAATTTATCAATTCAACTTTATTATAGATATGAATGTATAGGAAAAATCATAGTATATGTAGGGTTTGGTATTATCCACAGTTTCAGGCATCCACTGAAGGTCTTGGAACATAACTCCCATGGATTGGGGGGGACTAATGTATTGTAAGGTCCATTTACTTGCATTTAAGCCAAATTTACCAAACCTAGCTTTCATCAGTAATAAAATTGACCCAGCTATTTGACCCCTGCATCTAATTCTCAATTAATTTGTAAAACAGGTAAAAACAAAAAAAAAAGGTGTTCTTATTTACTTCCTAAAAATTTCATAACCAAGACTGATTATATATGTGTGTGTTGCAGGGGAGGGGATGTGTGTGGTTGTGTAATATTGCATAAGCCTTTAAACTGTATATTATGACAACTCATGTATATTATGACAACTCTAAGACCTCTTCATTAACATTTCCATTAAAAAAGGAGCCATTTTGCTCCATTTAATTTTGATTTTGGCATTGGATTCATGGGTAATATGTAAAAAATGTAGAATGGTCAATAAGAATTAAAACAGCAAAGAGAAAAAGGTTGTCTGGAGGAATTCTCAGGTGATTAGGGAGGTAGTTATGACAATGTTATTATGCCCTTGGATAATAACTGTAGAAAGAGAAATAGTGAGGTTGAATCATTTATTAAACGTAAAAATAAAGTTGAAGTTAGAATACTAAGAGAATAATCTAATCACATCCTATAATTCCATTACAATTATACTAATTACAATAAATAATTCTGTAATGGTAATGAATCATTTAAATTTATTCATAAATGCTAAGGAAATTGATGTTATGCTTGAAAATTTCTTACTTAGGCACGTACATGAAAAATTATCTGTCTATTAAAGAAGTATAAAAAATGAAATTATAATAAAAAATAAGCCAAACTCAAGCTAAGGTTCACTTTTGATACCAATGAAAATGAAATCTATTTTAATATAATGTAATACTTGTAATGTCCTAATTTCTATGGTATTTTGAAATATAATAACTTTATGCACAATGATAACAATAGCTTATTATAGCTACAGTTGCCTAATACATCCCAGGCACAAAGTTATCTGTGTGGTACCTCATTCTGATCTTATCAAAACCCTTGAGGGCAGGCATTGTTATTCTTATTTACAGATAAGAAAACAGACTGCGAAAGGTTATTTTACCAAAGTTCCAGTACAGTTGGGATTGCTGAGAGTCAAAACCAGGTTTCTCAGATGTGGAGCCTTTGTGCTTTCCATTATGCTACATTTGATATAGTATGTAGTTCTAAAATAATTGTCTCCATCTTTCCCTACAATGTTAGCCTTCCCTGACTTTCCTATTTCTGCACTCATTCTCCCTGGTCCTTGGGATCAGCCTTTGATGTTCCTCCACATCTCCCGCATTGCATCCGTCTCCAGGTCCACATGTATCCTTTCCTGTTTACTCCTGCCTTGGAGAGGTTTCCGTTATTTCCTTTCTGCAATAGCAGCATAATCCCTTACAAGTTTATCCTGCATGTACATCCATATCAATCTTGTTTATGCATATACCATTTTATATGTTCCACATCATACATTTATTTTTGCTAACCACTGTCAACAAATCTTTTTTTCTTTTTCTATAAAATGTGTAGGCAAACTATTGTCTGTAAAAGACCAGATAGAAATACTTTAGGCTACATGGGCCCCATAGTCCTTAAGATAACTGTTTTAACTTTGTCAATGTAGTGTAAAACCAGACATAGATATTATGCAAAAGTGAGCCATGGACTCACATAAATTAGTATGGTCCTATTCCAATAATATTTTATTTAGAAAAACAGAGGGTAGGATGAATTTGGCCCACAGGCTAGTTTATCCATCTCTGGTGTAAGCTGAAATAAAAATAACTTTTGCTTGTTTTTCAAGGCTCTTTATAAATTAATAAATAAAATAAATATTGTTAATAAAATATTTAACTCAGCAAATCAAATAAGTAGCTTATTGCCCCTACTCCATAGTTTTTCCTTTAGGGTCAAATTTTATGAGAGAATTATGTACACAAAACATTCACTTTCTCTCTATCCTAATCCCCACTCCTCCAAACCACACTCTGCAATCTTCCTTCATTTGTGACTACTAATGTTGTAGATGCTGCAAGTTTTGCAGTTACACAGAACGGGGTTTATATACCAGCTGTATTGACAGTTTGACCTTGGGTATATTTGACATCTCTGAGTCTAGGTTTTTTCACCTGTACAATGAGTACAGTAATATTATTGCTATTGTGAAGATTGAAGTAAACAGTTACATAAAATGTAAAATAACACAGCTATATATATGGTACATTGTAGGTGATAATAAACGTTTGGTTCCCCTTTTCTTCCCCCCTTCCACTCTTTTCTCTCTCGACTTTAACTGCTGACATTAGTTATTTTTCTGAAGTGTAAATATGAACTCCGAACATCTTGTATTAAAACGCTTCAATGGTTCCTCACTGCTTACAGAACAAAGTTTAGACTCCTTAGTTTGTGAGACATTTTGATTCTTGTCTAACTTCCAGTGTTCTTACTAATTCTCCAAATAAAAAAATAATAGCAGCTTGATACAATTTGATTGAGTTCCTATTATGAATACAAAGTCAGGAAAGACAGACCCTCTCTTGCCACAAAAGGAGGCTTCGTAGAAAAAAAAACTCTGAAGACATAGATCAAAGAAGAAGAGAATTGCTCTTAATTGGGAGCCAATTTGTTTCCTACAACTGATCTCAGTATTCTATGTTTATTTTTTTAATTCCATCTTTATAGCAATGAGATTATTATTATGTTATTTACCTGATGGAGAAACTGACATGTCAGTTCGGTAAGGTCAAAGATTTTTATGTTTTATTCACTCCTGTTTGCCCAGTGCCATAAACTATAGTAGGCACATAGGAAATTCTCCACATTTTTTGACTAAATGGAGAATTAGAAAAGCTAATTAATTTGTCAGTGGTACAAGATCAACGAACAACATGTTGGGGGTGCCAGTCAGGTGTAATCCCAAATGGTTTACTTTTTGTCATAATCATACATTGCAAGGTCTGAGACCATGTATATTTTTTCATCATCCCGTTATCAGTGCATGCAGTGAACTTGGCACAAAGTAGGTAATCAGAAAATATTCTTGAATAAATAATCTTACAAGGTTCTTCCCTGTATAAAATAGATGTAAAAATACATACATATTTAAAAACATAACCTAAAATACTTCTTTAAAAATTTTTAACCGCATAAATAGAATTGACAGAAAATAAAGAGATACAATTCACATTTATTTAGGTTATGTAAAACTGATATTTCAGATATCACATTTCAAATTAATATATATGCTATCAGATATCACTGTCTGACTGGATATTCTGAGATAAGCATGACCCATATGCCTGTTACAGACAATTTATCCATGGGTGTATATGCATTTACTGCTCGGTCATTCATTGACTCAATGAGCCTGACTGACACCTTATCAGAGAGAAGCCCGATGTTTTTTTGTTCTCCTGGAGGTTCAGCTTCTTAGCTTGTTCAACTCAAATTTTAGTGCAACTAAAAAATTGTTTTAATATACAACTCACTTTATTTTGCTGACAAAATTTATGGAGAAAATTTTTTTTCAGAAGCCATAACATGCATTTTAACATTAAGGAAAATAGCTTTTTAAGCAAGCCTTAAACAACAGTTTTATATACACCTACATCATCACATAATATAATTTTTTCCTGAGAAGCACTATCAGTATAAGACCTGAGTTGTTACATGTGTATTTATTGCTATAGTAACTTTTGAATAGTTGCTCATACATTGCTTTCCATTTCTTGATCCAAAAGCCATTTCATTTTTACTTTTCCCTCTACTAACCCACTAACCCATAGTAACCTATACTAACCTGTAGCATCCAAACTGTCTTGGGTTGATGATGCCACCTGGTGGCAGAAAACTGTTTGAACCAACCATGTTCCCACTATGTCTCCTCTTCGGAGAAATTCTGCACAACTAGCGTCACTGTTGTCCTCTTTCCTTCCTTTCTGTATTTGAGTTAATTGCACCATAAATAATCCATTTCTCAATGTACTCATGAGTCCTTTTAAACCTCCTTCCTCTTCCCTCTCAATTGCCTTCATTTCCTCAAGATTTATGTCTGTTGTCTTCTTCCCTCTCCTGCAAGACTGAGTTTAAACAAAAGTCTTCTGTTATTTGGTTGATAAGTATATCAAGAGTAGTTGTTGTATAAATGTATCCAAAGAGATAGAAAATAAAAGTTAAACTATGTGCTTATGAATTTATTTAAAGAGGATCAACAAAAATATGCCTCCCTCTCTCCCTTTCTTGTTTCTAAAGTAATTTCCTCCCTTAAAGGTAATAACAGAAAACAGAACTACTCAGACATGTACAAAGAAACATAATTTTCCTCCACAAAAAACATAGTTTATTCATACCTTTCTGTGTGCCTTATCTCTTTTTCACAATAACATATCTTAGTGATGTATTTATATACATACTCACAGACCTACCTTATCATTTTTAAGGGCTACATAATGTTTCATTACATGCTTGTGCCTTGTTTATATCACAAATTCTCTGTTGAAGGATTTTTAGTGTTTTTTTTTAACCTAACCTTTTGTTACTACAGAAAATGATGCACTGTGCCAGTGCTAATGTATTGATAGTTATACAATGAGCACCTAGAAATAGCTTCTGTGCCTGAAGAGCAAGGGCAGAAAATATGAACATATTATTAAAATATTATTGAACTACAAATCTTATAAATGCAAAATTTTAAAAATAAGCTGCCATGAAATAATATGATTTAATTCCTTTTGGGAAAAATAGTTGTTAGAAAAATGGTTTTTCATGTTAGAAAAGTTATTATTCAATGAAGTTATATATTTTATTAACATCATTATTTAATTAATTCAGGAACTAACCTAATAGAGATTATATCATATGTTTATATATATTACATGCCCATTTACACACATAACCACATAACCTATATAGTATAGACTCAGAATTTTATAGCTGAGAAGCAGATTAAAGATATTTTACCTTAATATTCCATTTTATACTTCAAGAAACTGAGAACCTGGGAAATAAGGCATGTACAATGTATTTATTTACATTTATTAATAATAATATTAATAATAAAAAGTTTAATGTATTCTATGTCTTTGTCATTGTGCTAAATATTTTATGTGTATTCATCATATAATCCTCATAAAAATTGAATCTATTACCTATTATTATTTAAACAAATGAGGCTTAAGGAAATACAAAATTTTCACACTGTTTAGCTTCAGTAAGCGGTAAGGCAAGAGATTGAAATTGGGTTGGTTATTCTAATTCCATATGTATTAACTCCCTATGTTTATTAACTAAACCTGTATGTTTATTAACTCTCATGACCTAGGAGAATGGAAATTACCAAACGTGCAGAAGAACATGAAGAAGCTAAAAACTGGAGAAAATGAAAGGGGTAGTAGAAGGAAATAGAGCAATGGTGTGATAAGTAAATGTGTTTTGGGATATATATACAAGCTGTCCAGAAAAAGTCCACGCATTGTTAATATAACAAGAATGGTTTATGTGACATCGATGTAACCTGGAAGCCAAGGAGAGTGGCCTGGAATGAACATGCATGAACAATGACGACTTTACTGTACTAGTCAGTGGGGGCAGTAGATATGTTGAGTGAGCATGTGTACTGTATGGACATCACATTTAAAATGACTGAGCAGTTAGAGCAACAAATCTGTATCATGTTTTGCATTAAGCTTGAACACTTCTCTGTGGAAACCATTTGGATAATTCAGAAGGCTGCAGCTATGGGCACCTGGTGATTGGCGGTTTCACCACGACAACACGCCTGCTTATGCATCAGGTCTTGTGCAGAGTTTTTTGACAAAACACCAAATCGCCCAGGTGACTCAGCCCCACCATAACCCAAGATATGGCACCCTGCAACTCCTGGTTTTCCCAAAACTAAAATCACCCTTGAAAGGGAAGAGATTTCAGACCATTGATGAGATTCAGGAATTTACTATGGGGCAGCTGAAAGCGACTGGGAGAACTGTGTGAGCTCCCAAGGTGCCTACTTTGAAGGGGACTGAGGTGACATAGTCCTATATACAATGTTTGTTTTATCTTATATCTTCTTCAAAAAAGTCTCTTTTTCATAGTGCATGGCTGGATACTTTCTGGACAGTGTATTTTATATATAAATATATATATATATATTCCTTTCTTTTTATTGAAGCAAGACTCCCATGTAATATGAATTTGCATTGTTTCTGCAATTCAGTTTTGAAGTTTCAAATGCAGACTGCCTGTAGAAGAACAATGGAAGTCTTCAGTAAGTTAAATTTTTTAATAAAAATTTATATATATCTCAAAAGTACTTTTTGAACATTGGGTCCTTAAAGATTAGTGACTAGTCAAATGTAAGAAATCAACAGGCAAATCTAGACACTTGGTTTTGAACTGTCCTTCCTTTAAATCTCTCAGCTCAAGACTTTTAGATCTCAGGGGCTCAGTGAGAAAAGTGACTAATTCAGGGCTTTGAGAGGGGAGCAAATTTCTTACCATGGTTGAGACAATTTCTTTTCATGACTAGCTTTCTCAAAATCCTGGAAAAATAGAAATTTAGATAGCAATATATATTCAACAAATTTCTATCATTAGTGAGGTAAAAGTCAAAATTAAAAGAAAACTAAGTGAAATTTAGCTTTTTCTAGTGTTATTTTGAAATGTGACATTTAAAATTACCCCTCACATTCATAACACAAATCCCCTACACAATATTTATGGATAGACTAAACAATTTTGTGACTTATTATTTCACTGAATATATTTAACAAATATTTGTGAGGTTACTACTGGCTTGCCTGCCTGCCCGTCATATGCCAGGCACAGTAATAAATAAAACACACAAAAATTCCTGCCCTCATGGGGCTTACATTCTAGTGTAAGAGAAAATGTGATGTGCAAGATACATATAGAATATACATACTCTGTTAAATAGTGAAAAGGCTAATGGAGACAGATGAATCAGGAAAGATAAATATGGAGTAAGCAGTATAGCTTTAAATAAAATAATCCATAAGGCTTTTCTGAGAAGCTGATATTTGGAAAAAGACCAGAAAGAGGTGATGGAATGAGTCATGTGGACTTTTGGATGAAAAGCATTCCAGGAACCACCAATGTACAGGCACTAAGGCAGGAAGGAGCGTGTGTGATATTTTCAAGAAAACAAGAGGGGACCAGAGCGGCTGGGGCTGAGGGAGGAGGAGAGAGAGGCTGCAAGATAAGAGCAGAGGGGACACGCGGAATCCAATCTTTACAATCTTTTAGGTCAACATAAAGACCTTTGTTTCAACACTGTTTAAAAAACAAGCAAGCAAACAAACAAACAAACAAACAAACAGAAAGCCTAGAGAGGTTTATGAAGTAAGCATCCAAGCAGTAAAGAGAAGCAGTGATTCTGAGTGTGCTTCTATCACATTCTCCTGAGAACAGAATAAAGTCAAATAGCTTCAAAAGGAGATTGATCGACAGATCCTCTCCAAGGCCAGCAAGGAACAGGCATTCACAGCACATATTATGAAGGATGCGGCAATTTGTGCTGTGTATCTGATTAAGCTGGAAACTGGTTCCCAAATCCACTTTTCTGTCTGACTGCCAAAGACAATTGATCTAAAGGAGAGTATAGGTGAGATGTGGAAGCCAAAAATGAAGTGATCCAGTAGCCCAGACTTGGTGAGGATTATCAGATGCCATGATAGATAAGTGCAGAGGTTACCTGCTGTATTCCAGCCTGTCCTAAATCTCTTGTATTATGCATCCAGCATCTTCCTGACTGCTGTCACTGTCATCCAACAGTGACCAGGGCCACCACCAGGTGCTTCACTGTGGAAGCGCAAAGGTGGTAACTTATCAGAGGCAACAGTTGCCTTCAGACTCCCACAAAAGCTTCCCTGTGGCAATCTAACCTGGTATTTGGGAGAGCTTGGTTTCTCAGATTGAGTGCTTCTTTGATAACCCAGCTATGCTTTCTGACCTTCACCTGAAGGGCAACTTCCACACTTATGTAATGTCTAACATGTATAATACATTTTTGATCCCATGACACTCATTAGCAACTCAGCTCCTCCTCTGCCTGGACTTGACTGATACAGTCTATTCAAAGTTACCCATTTGCTTCAACTTTTGGTAAATTAAGCAAATATTGGCAAGTTTTGGAAAACTGCAACATAAGCTTAAGTCCTTTGCAGGACACAAACTTAAGTTCTTTGCAGGCTCAGGGCCAATAATGGTTTAAGATGTTTCAGAAAGGTTTTTCTGTAGTACACAAAATGTGATTTCATTGCCTGATCCAAGGGTTAAGAATAACATCTAATCCCAATGTCTGCTTCTGAATGCTGTCAATTTGGAAAATGAGAGCAGATGTTGACAGAGATGTAATTGCCAGTCTGATGCCTCAGCAAACACTCTGAAAGAAAGACAAGATGAAACTAGACTGATTAAATCTCCTCTTTTAAATTTATTTTACCAATTCTTTTAGCTGTATGCCTTAAAGGTGACATCTCTAAGATGATGAATAAAAAAGGGTGTTGTCATTAAAACTCAGCAAAGTCTCTGTACTTTAATATCACTTCGGACATAAGTAACCCTCATTAAAAAGAGTCTTTCTGCATGTTTCAGTTTGAAATGTAAATGAATGTCTGATTTATTCATTAGTGATTCTAGACTTCAGAGCTTCTCTTTTCAAAATGTATTGAGTGCATTCTAGTTGCAACTCAAAGAGTGAATAACTGGTATATTTGAGAACAGATATGTAGATATCCTTTGAAAAGTTGTAAGGAGTTCCCTTCATTTTTATTGAATCAAGACTTCCATTTAATATGAATTTGCATTGTTTCTGCAATCCCGTATTTGGAGTTTGAAATGCAGACTGCCTGTAGAAGAGCAATGGAAGTCTTCAGCAAGTTAAAAAAATTTTTAAAAAGACTTATGTTACTCAATATTATTGATCCAAATCAACAACAATTTTTTGAGCTAATATATATTAGAGACTTCTATTACATCATTTTATTTAACCATCCTGGTCATTCTGTGGGCTGGTTTTACAGAATACGGAGGCTCCAAGAGCCAAAATAATTTGCTCATATTCTTAGCATCAGTAAGCAGCAGAGCTACGGTGTGGACCCTGGCATATTGACTACAACTTAGCATTCCTTTCTTTAATCTCCGAAATGTTAGATATGGAAATAATAATACTGACCCCAATATTTTATTAATCTAACTATTACCAAGGATGTGTTAATTCTCATATCATTAATTATATAGGCACTGACATAAACACTGAAGTATTAGCTTCTAGTTGATTGGTTTTATACTAAATTTTATTTAAATATTTTTTGTAATTCCATCTAGTGGTGGAAAGAGCTTCAGCCAGAAGCCTCCAGATCCCCTTTGTAAATTTAGTTATATTAGGCAAGTGACTCTCTGAGCTTCATTGTTCTCACCCACAAAAATAGCAGGCAGGTCATCTTTCCCCCAGAATTGCAGTGAGGGTCAAAAGCCGACAGATACTCATTGACGTTAGATTCCTGTCCTTTCCTAAAGAGCTCAGAAGGCAGCACCAGCTGGGATACATTATTGTTTTGGATAACTTCAGCAATTACTTAAGGAAAAGAGAATTCTTTGACAAAATTGTCCCATTTAACCACCATAGTATTTCAGAAGCTTTTAATTTTGAATGAAGTCAAGCCTGGACCAGCGAGGTATAATGCTTTTTAACTGCTTGTTAAGCTCCACAGAGTTATGACCAGCCCACAAGGGGAGGAGTGGGGAACAAGGAGACGTGGAGAGGTTGTTGTGGAGGGTTTTATATTCTCCTAGATCTCTTCTCATTCTGCCAGTAACAGATGACGTGAGCAAAGAGTCTGTACTATTTCCTGATTAGATTGTTTGAAAACGATGTATAATGTTTTCATCTACACATATATTTTACTTTAGAAAGAAAATATTAGCTTTTCATGAAACAGCATAAACCAGAAACATCTGTTTTTTAACTGCTATGAGTCACATTTTGCTGGAGGTAAATATGCCAGTTGCCGATGTCTGCTCTAAAGATTGATGATGGTCTTAAAAGTAACACTTTAAGAAAACCTTTTATTTTATATTAAATTCTTATTTTATCATTTTATAGCTCTTGCTTAGTGTGTTGATTTATTATAGTTCTTGCTTAGTATGTTGATTTTTAGTGTATCACCACCAATTAGTATATTACATCAAACTTTTTTCAACATTTCACCGATTTATCAATTCATGATCATAATTTCCTATTTGTTAGAAAATTTTTCACTCACTTAAATATAACTTGCTTTAGACACTCAAGTGAGTGAGTTAAAAAGGAACTCTTTCTGCATTTTGGATTTAGATTGAAGAATAAATGGGATATTTTTTGTTTTTGTTTTTTGGTGATTGGTTATTGGGTTGTTTGGGTTTTTTAGGATGAGTTTCTCAGGGAAGAGACTGAGACCAGTGCTACATAAAAATCCCTGAGAATGGGCACCAAGTTGTGACTGCATCACTCTTGTTGGTCTGTTGACTTTCTAATTGTTTAATGAGCTCCCCTTTTGATGACTTAAAAATCACTATTAAAACTAGTAATATGAGCCAACATTCGCAATGTACTGACTATGTGCTGGGCACTGTTCTATTAGATTGACATATATCAGCTCCTCCTTACCACAGCCCCCTCAGGCAGGCACTATCACTCCATTCTATGGATAAGGAAATAGGCACAAAGACAAGCCACCTGTTCGAGGGCACACGTGGAGGAAGCCACAGAGTCAGGGTCAGGGCCCTGGAACTGTGGCTTCAGATGCTTGTATTAACAAAATGAGCTTGAAAACCCACATGATTTTAGGGATTTTTTGAATAAATGTTGGTAGGATGTCTTAAAAATGCTTTCAAATTTGTTTATTTTAAAATAAAGTATTTGTAGATTATGTTTTTATTTTAAACAAATATTCTGAATATAAGCTACTGTCCGACATAAGTGTACTTGAATATACCAAACATGAGGTATGCTAATTTTGAGATCTAGATGTTCAATGTTTAAAGCTGAATAATATTTAAAAAAATTAACTTGTTTCTCATCTCAGGTTTTTGCAGAAATACTTTCGGAACTTTAAAGAACATTAGTCTTCATACTGGATGGGAAATTCTGTAGTAAAATGAAGAACTGATAATAGATGAATAGCTAGCTAGGGTAAGAAAGAAAGAAAGAAAAGAAAGAAAAAGAAAGAAAGAAAGAAGGAAAGAAAGAAAGAAAGAGAAGGAAAGAAAGAAAGAAAGAAAGAAAGAAAGAAAGAAAGAAAGAAAGAAAGAAAGAAAGAAAGAAAGGAAGGAAGGAAGGAAGAAAATGAAGGTAGGTAAGGAAGGAGGGAGGGGGGAAGGAAGGAAGAAAAGATAAGTGGATCCAATCACTTATGTGACAGAGACTAACTCGGGCGTATCATATACCCGATGTCTGTACATGGAAAATCCACTCCCTGTTCTGCCCATAAGCAACAAGGACACTGAAAATAGCATCACTTTTCCTCTCCTAAAATATAACTCCACTCTGTGCTGGGCTAGAAAAACATTCTAAGAAAAAGAGGAGGAAAGATTAGAGCTGTGGCTTCTGTATACTCGTTGCAGTATTCATACATTAACTGTGGTAACCTTCACAACTTTTAATAAACACTATTCTTACAACATTTACTCTTTCTGTTTGTCCTCTCATAAGTATTTCTTCAATATTCTTACACTCTTAAGCCTACTCCTGTTGCTCATATGAAAAAAGAGAGCTCAGAGATTTTACTTAAATGAATTGCCTGAAGTTGCCCTACTAATTAGGCTTACCCAACCAATTTTATTGTACCATTTATGTGTTCTCATTATTAATACATGATAATACCTTCCGAAAAAACCTAGCTTCAAACTGTAATATAGTTTAGTTCCTAGAAGAATCTGACATGGAAAAATGACCTTATTAATATGCATAGAAATACATTAATTTTATTTCTTAATATCTTGCAGTTTTTATAGTTTTAGAAGTTCTGACTCATGACTTTGAGTCTATATATCAGAGTTAGTGAAATTACACTATATATTTTTTCTTTTTAAGCTATTCATTGTACTCTATTTTACCCACTTGGTAATTAAGAACATACTTTAGTTTTTAATATCATTAAAATGAATAAGTAACCACAAAAATCTATATTCATGGACAGTTAATTCATTTCATAGATACAAAAGAATTTATGAATTGGTTGTAGATTAATGTTTGCCTTGCATATTATCAATGATTTAATGTTATATGATTCAGTAATTAGATGATACAATTACTTTCTATTAAAATCTTTTTTATCATTACAAAATTTAGTGAATAAATTGGAATGAAATTGTTTAAAACTTTATAATTTCAGAAGGGTTTTGTGGCAATGGAGATAGAAGAGTAGGAAAGGGGAGTCAGAGACAATTGTGAGAATCTAGACTCCACCAGTGTGGTTCAAATTTTTCTTTTTTGAACACCCATTCTTCCAAACAATGTATCACTCTATAGCTAGAGCTCCTCTGGTTAAAGTAAGTTGAAGTCTGTCCTGAGGGCAACCCTCACCACTGGCTCCCAGAAGCAATTTGAGTTCTATCTCCAGACCTCCTGCTTTGCTATGCACTGACTATTAGCTCTGAAAATCTATGATTCCAAATCTAGAAAATAAGAAGAATATCAAGGAAGATGTGAAAGACACTGAGGGCTCCTCTGGTGATACTGACAGGTGTTAGAAAACTTGGGCACAGGGTCATGGATATATTCTGTGAACAGAATCACAAACAGATGTTGGCTATTTTACTTCTGTGAAGTGAAGGAAAGAGGAGTAAAAAAAAAAAAAAGGAAGCAAAGAAGGGCACAGGGTAAGAATGCTGCCTCAAAAACTAAATCTGAAGACAAGCACAAACAGGCCCAAGGAATGAACAAACAGAAAAGTTGAAATTCTAGAATAAGTTTGTTTCATACCAATAGCATCTTTTTTTGTTTAAATGAAAAGTTTTTAAAATATACATCATGAATAACAGCAAAAAAACGCATGGGTCTACATCTCATGCTTAACCACTGATCAGCTTAATGACATTAAGAAAGTTGTCTAATCTTTCTAAATCTCAGTTTTCTTATCTGTAATATGGCTATAAGAATCTGAACCTCTTGAGAGGATTGAATGTAATAATGTATGACGTAAGACGTAAAGTGCCAAGACAGAGCCCGGTGCAAATAGGCTGCAAATCAACAATGGTTGACAAAAGGAATTTCCCACAGATACTGAAGGAAACTGAATTACTGGGTTTTCAATATTTTGTCCAGAGACATGCTCACCCATCTGCCTCAGGTGAGCTTAGTGAGCTCAAGTACTTTAAATGACAGCAAATTTAGAGGTTTACTCCTCATGTAATCCAGATAATAAACTGATCGATGGTCATACACTACCCAGCTTACATTACACAATGTAAAACACATGATAGTATTTCACATATCCTAATATCAAGAAATTTCTGAGGACAGGTACTACCTGTGGTCCCTTAGCAGCATCAGCTATGAATAGCATCTTCTGTATTGTGCTTAGCCAAGGGCACATGTGAACTTTTAACAAGCCACAGTTCTCATGCACTAGCAACTGCAGGGTATCTGTAAGACAGTTGTACCTTCAATAAAATAAGCTGTGTTTATATTTTTTTGAGTGATTTCATCACTCAGGACTTTTTAAAAAAAAAACCTGTTTTTGCCTAATCATGTTTTATTTTTAAATGTTGAATCTCTTTGTATGTAGAGTTGCAGCAAGAAATAGGCAATCAGGAAACATCTCCTCCTCTGACCTGGTTTAATTTTATTCCAACCAGATAGGCAGTGTTTAATGTGCAAAGATCTGACACAAAGATAGATGGATATTTAGGATGCATACCCACCTAGTAAAATTACAGTCTAGTTGAAGGATGGTGGGGGAATATGGCAAGTACATAATTATGAGACATAATATAGTAAATTCTCATCTATTGGAACTATACATTTGATTAATTCTAATCTCTCATAGCCTGTGGCCACCAATAACTGCATTCTTTCGTTACGAATTTTAATTTGGTCTCAGAAATCTTCCTAACACAATGCTCTGTCAAGCCAGCAATGTGAGGATTTCTAGATTATGATGTTGATAATTCTTGCTGGAAAACACACAAGTTACCTAAGACAATGGATCCATTCATTAGTAATTATTAGGATTTTAACATTTCTCATTTGAATGGAAAAGTCTAACATTACTTAGCAGAAAACCAGGGCATTCCTAAGGATGAACTAACATATCTTCAGGGGCTAAGTGCTGGACTGAAGCTTTAGCAGAACAGGCACAACACATTCAAATAAAACACTGTCAAGAACAAAATGAAAGTAAACTGAAGGAATGTTTGGACTATTTCTAGCCCATGGGCCATTGTTCACAAATCCCTGATCTATGACATAAGTGTTATAAGCATGGGGATAGATTGTTAATGCAGATCTTCAAATGTGACAGCAGAGTGGGCAGCTCTGATCCAAAGGGCACCCTTAGGAGAGCCACGTGCACCAGAAGCAAGTTGACCATGTTGCCTAAGGGAGGGCTTAACTACCCTAAGGTTATTAACTAAATGTGCAGACCAAGTTATAGCTCTGAAAATTCAGCAAAGTTTAGAGGGAGATATCACAAATTTATGGAAACTAATCAAGTGTATAGCTTTATGGAATTAAAAGTTTAAATAGAAGTTTAATAGAAGTTTAAATTGTTGCACTAGCTGTCTACAGGTGCCCATTTTTGAATAATGAGAGACTATTTCTGATTTTTTCCTACTTAATAGAATAAAGAAAGCGATGACTAATGGCAAGAATAATAATACTATTTATAATGTGAGTTCAGATAAATATACATTTATCTCCTTTTTAAAAATGAAAGTAAAAAGCTTTGTCCCCTTATGTCCTTTTCTCTAGGTATAGTTTATTGCATTTTGCCATCTTCCTTAGTAGAAACTTCCTTTCTAGAAATAAAGTATTATAATAAGACAATAAAAATGTTTGGCCCTAATGCTTTTCAAAACTTACATTGTCCCCCTAAAAACTTGCTGTCCCAGAGAAACTGATGAAGAGAGTATTGTGGAGCTAACATTTTTGAAAAAAAATATTTTTTTCAAACTAATTTTAGCCAGAGCTTTCATGTGCATTAAAATTGGTATAGTCAGATTCTTAAAGAGATACACATGAGTTTTAGAAAACTACACATAGATATTTTAAAGTTTTTTATTAAATATTCTACATATTGTATGAAAGAATCTTGTACAACATTCTAGGATTCATTTTCTAAGAATTTTTATTTCCCTAATATAAGTATAATAACAGATCTAGTCCAAATGAATAATAGTTGACATGTTGGCTCAAACCAAAATAATCAATATGTCTTGAACCACTTATCTGTGTTTGATTCTTTCATTTCCTTAAAAAAAGGCAGTATGGATAAATTCTTCTTTCAAACTGGTTTTGTAAAATGTTGTCTAAAAACAATATCATTTTTAAGATTCAGAAATGGAAAAAGTACCATAAAATATGCTGATGGAAGAACTATTACAATCAACGCACTAGATGTGCCAGGCACTGCACTGTGAATAAAAAGTGGTCTCTACCCATAAGAAGCTCACAATTCAATAATGGAGTTAGACACATAAACAGAAATTATAATATTTCTTTGGGAAACAAGACAACCCATTTCATCTAACAGGATACCATTTGGGATCTGATACTTACTGTGCAATGCTTATAGACAAACTTCGAGTGAATTTAAAATTAATACTGATATATCCTTTTTTAATTGTAAAAAGATCAATTAAAATGAGATCTACCCTCTTAAAAAATTTAAGTGTAGGATACAGTATTGTTAACTATTGGCACAATGTTGGACAGCAGTTCTCTGAAACTCACTTATCTTGAAAAACTGAAACTTTACACACAGTGAATAGCAGCTCCCCATTTCCTTCTACCCCCAAACCTCTGGCAACTATCATTCTACTCCCTGTTTCTATGAGTTTGACTATTTTAGATATCTCATACAAGTAGAATAATACAGTGTTTGTCTTTCTGTGAATAGCTAATTTCACTTAGTATAATTTTCTCAGAGTTAGTTCATGTTGTCCCATATTGCAGAATTTCCTTCTTTTTAAAGGTTGAATAACATTCCATTGTATGTATATACCACATTTTCTTTATCCATTTGTCTGCTGTTGGACATTTAGGTTTTTCCACATCTTGGCTATTGTGAATAATGCTGTAATGAACATGGGGATGCAAATACCTCTTCAAGATCTTGATTTTAATTCTTTTGGATAAACACCAAGAAGTGGGATTGTTGGATCACATGTGGCTCTGTTATTAGTTTTTTGAGGGACCTCCATGCTGTTTTCCACGGCAGCTGCACCATTGTCCATTCCCACCAACAGTGCACAAAGGTTCACCCTCTGGATGAAGACCCATTGAAGAATTATCTTTTTTTTTTTTTTAAATAGTAGTGAGAGCTTTGCTTCCCCTGGGAAACAGATGTTTTCTCCTTTTTAACTGGTCTTATCTACAGTTTCCTTAAGCTGTCAAGAAATTCAGTGCCAAACTCAATGCTCAAATATAGCAATTGTGAAGTCTAAATAGTCTATATATTGTGCTGTTTTTTCTCCATAAAATTTCCATTTAATTTTTGAAAAGATATTATTGAATTGTGTACATCTTTCTTAAAGTAGTTCTATATTTCACATGGAATAACATGGAACATAGTTATTAATCAATGAATTAATATTTTTGAAGATTAGGTGAACATGCATATTCTCAATCATTATAACCCAGATCTTAAATTTTTAGAAGCCTGTCTTGTGTCATTGTAAATAGTTATAAATCATCTTTCTTATTTTATGAAGTAGGCCTATACAAAAATTTTATTATACTCATAAAATTAAAATTCGTTTAAAATCAGATAGCGTATATAAATGCTAAAGTCTCCCTTTCCCCCCTTGCATACTTAAATATTTTGAGAAGAATGCTTAGGGAGAAATCTCAGCCAATTTGTGATTCATAGCAAAGCACAGGTGAATCTGGAACAGACTGCTGTCATACAAGAGGACATTTTCATTTCTGGTAAAAAAATTTTGTGCCCTGTTTTCATATCAAGGCCTTAGACAGTAGAGGGCATCATCAATTATATATTGTCTTCTGCATTACCAGTGCTAATCTAAGTGTAAGGAGGGTTGCATTGTAATTATAAAAGGCTTTGTTTCATACTTATACACACACCTGTATGTATGTGTGCACATGCGCCACGGATGGCTGCTCAGAGGGGGAAAACAAACCGAAGTCTTAGAATGAAAGAAAATATAAACATACATGTTTTATCTTTTTTATGAGAAATAGATCTCTTATCAACCCATCACCACAACAAATAATGGTTAGAGCATGGGGGCATACACTGAACCTTCTATGGGAAAAAAAAAAAAAGAGAGAGAAAGACGAACTGCTGGTGAAAAAGAATTTAAACCAGTTTAGAGAAATGGCCAGGTGCAACATTGTAGAAAATGAAAGTATTGAGGTTGTCAAAGCTTTTTTTCCAGGTAATTTTACTGAAGATTGTGTACAACTTTAGTATTTTTTAAATTTGTATTGAGCATTGTAGTATTACCTATGTTAATTCATTTGTTTCTTTCCCCCATCATCTCCACCTTAAAAGTTCTGATTAAAACAGTTTAACTCCAGGACACCTCAAGCCCTAATTCAAAACACCCCATTAAATACCTGCCCTTTGAAGCATTTAACCCACCTGTCATCATAAAGGATGTTATTTCTTCATTACGCTCCAATAATGGAATGGAGCATTACTGGGTCAAATTACAATGTTTTAAGAAGGCATAGGTCATACACATAAGAAAGAATGTCACCTTTTAATGCTAACCAGGAGAAAAACTGTAATGACTTCTATTATTCCTGTACTTTAGATTATAAAATACAAAATAATTTTCAGTGTTGACATGGATATTGCATGTTAAAGCCAGGCCTTGGCTACTCATAACTTCTAAAGCTCTTTGAAGAGCCTCTACTTACAGATTATTGGTAAAAGTGACCCTGTGTCCTTGTAGGCTTGTCCTGCCTATTTAAATATTTTGTCTTGTGTGTTGGGGAGCATTATTAGGAAATGCAGGTATGAAGGTGACAGGAGTTAGCAGAGATTTCTTGCTGGCTTTTCCCTCCACGTAAGAAAGGGAAAATGTATGCAAATGGCATATGCATATATTGATTGTTTCATCTCACATTTTAATACAAAATTCACATTTTATATCTTTTAAATCCATATTTAGGTATGTGAAAATAGAGACAAGGGTTGTGCATTTTTAAGAGAAAAAATAATTCATTCTGATATATTTGGGACTAATGTGAAGCAGGTAGATATGTTTTAGAAAACAATTTCATAATATGGAGTAGACTCAAAGAACATAAATGAATAGTAAAGAAGAAAATATGTTATTGGGAATTTAAAACACAAAGACAAGCTTTCACTTCTTAAATATTTAAACTTAAATATTGAGGGCACTAAAATTAACAGCAGGGATAGGAATTCTAAATAAAGTAATTAATTTTTTAATTTGCACAAGTAAAATCTGCAATAAAAACAATTAGTAAGGTTCTAAAGTAATTTCTTGAAGCACCCTTTTTTTCTTACCATGGGTGTCATATCCAAAATAATTTAGCACCATAAAAGTTACATAATCATTCTGACATTCTCAAAAGGCAACACTATCATTTTCCTTTAGAACAGATGAAGCACAGTAGGCTGCCTTAAAACTGACATATTACTCTATTCTGCAATTCTTCTGTGCACATTATGAAAAGTAAAAGCACTGTGGTAGCATAGATTCCCACAATAAACCAGTAGTGTTTGAGCATACTAAGCAGTAAACTCCCTTAAAGCAATTGATATAATTAAAGAGTAAACCAGGAAAATCCCTATCCAAGGGTCTTCCTGGAACTAATGATTTAATACAAGAAGTTGTTAGAAAAGGGAATGAGCCATGATAGTGTTTTAATGAGTTCCTGGCAACCTCAGTATTTAATCATGATCCTGTAGTGCTTAGCTATTCCCCCAAATATCTGTTGACTTAGTGATAGCTAGCCTATTAATGAATTTTATTCAATAGGTAGTAAGAAAAATATATTTCAGTACAAGAATATTATATTCCACTGGTTTGCAAACTTTAGCATGCATCTGAATCAACCGAGGTACTTAAATCAGAGATTTCAGGATCCTCTCTTCCCAAATTTTGAGTAGATTTGGGGTGGAGCTGGAGAAACTGCATTTTTAATAAGATTGCCAGGTAATGTTAATGTTGTTGGTTCCAGGACTACTTTGAGAGCTAACGTTGGTTTATTAACTTTCTAGGTGTTTTTGTTGTTGTTGTTCCGAACAGTGAGCCATACGGTAGCATCAGATTTCCCAATACTCAAGCGAAGTGGAAAAAAACCTAAGCTATTACAGATTAGGTAAAGCTGTCTGTAGCACTCCAGCTAAAGAACAGATTTATACACTAGTTGCTAAGACTAAACTCTAGCAGCTTCTGAATTAGAATCTTTAAGAACAAACAACTTTTGTGTCCTTCTGCCACATTCTAAGCCTTATTTGACTTCTCTGAAGTCTGCATTTAATTCTCAGCTGGGTATTTTTACTTCAGCCATCTCTGATTGTCCAACAGAAATAGAATGAACACCAGAGGGTAATTTTAAATTTTCTAGTAGCTACAGAAAAAAAAAAGCAAAAAGAAACAGATGAAATACATTTTAATAATATATTTTACTATATATATAATATTACTGTAACATGTGACAATATATAACAAAAATTGTGATATTACAAATTTTTGCATACAGTCTTTAAAATTTGTTATCCAGTTTATGCTTAGAGCACATCAGTTCAGATGATACATTTTCAGTGGCTTAAATTAAAATGTAATTAGAAAACAATAGTTTTGTTCAACAGAAAAAATGTTTAGACTGCTTCAAGATTTTTATTTAAAATAATTTCATTAAACACAGAAAATAACTCAGTTTTTCAATCATACGAGTCTGATAGTCAAGTTCCTGCTAGCTACATATGAGTAAGTGACCACCACAAAAGACAGCACGAATCTATCTATTCAACAGTACGGACGCATTTCTTCCGGCAGGCAACCGAGAAAGCCTAGGGCAAACAACTTTATCAGGGAAATTTTGAGCCTTAAATAGACCTCAGGTTCTGCTGAGTAAAGCAGAGGAAGAACTGGACAGCTTGGAGAGAAACTCAGTGATGCAATGTCACCAAGTCATAAGGGGAAGGACTCCATTCTCACTGAAAATACCTTTGTTCCAATAATAAAGCGCAACTGAAAGGGGCACAGTCCGCGACCCCATAAAAATGACTATTCTAAAGTATTTATTATTCTTAATTTCCAAAAGAGTTTATTTTGAGAACTAAATGCTATTCTAACTCTACTATGAATAAATTTTGCAATTCAAACATCACTAGTAAGATAGTCAACAGATTTACAAATAAAATTAAACTTTTCTGCAGACTTCTTCAGAAGAAATAGTTGCATCATTTAAAATCCATTTCAATTTTAGATCAATTTCCATAAATGAGAAATTTACTTCAATTAAACTAATATTAGAAATAGACTAAAGGAGAGGGTAGACATTTTTTTCTTTATTTTTAAATTTATTTATTGATGTTCAGTTACAGTTGTCCAACCTTTTTCCCCTATTGCTCACAGCTACCCCATCCCCCTCCACTCCCACAGTCAATCCCCCCCATTGTCTGTGCCCATGAGTCCTCTATTCATGTTCTTTTTCTTGCTCTTTCCCTTACCCCTCCATTATCCCCCTTCCCCCTCCCCTCTGGTCACTGTCAGTTTGTTGTTTATTACTATGTCTTTGGTTCTATTTTGCTCATTTGTTTTGTTGATTACATTCCACTTATAGGTGAGATCATATGGTATTTGTCTTTCTTTGCTTGGTTTATTTCACTTAGCATAAGGCTCTCCAGCTCCATCCATGCTGTTGGAAAGTTAGGAGTTTCTTCTTTCTTTTTGCTACATAGTATTCCATTGTGTAAATGTACCACAGTTTTTTGATCCACTCATTTACTGGTGGGCATTTAGGCTGTTTCCAGCACTTGGACACTTAAAAATAATTCTGGAATAGCTTCTATTGTAAAACTATTATGTTTATAATAAACTTAAGGTATTTTTATTGACTTAACTCTGTGAGATAGTTTAACTATATAATAACACTGGATTTAACTCACCAGTCATAGAAGGTTATCATCCGTGTTTCACAGGCTCTGTTGCCATGAGATAATATAGAATTTAACTTTGCAAAGACCATTATTTTTCATATACCAATAATCTGGGAACCAATATTTTTGGCATATATTTTATTCTAATCAGAGAACCATCTCTGGAATCCTAGAACCTGAAGGGAATAGACTTTACTTTGGTATATAACCCACAAAGCAACATTTAGAGCAATAAAGAAACAAGGGACATCACTGGACTGTGGGCTTCAGCTGAAGCTGAACCTTGTATCACTGGTGCTCTCTTTACCTTGCATTCCCCCTTCTTCACTCCTTAGTTATAGGACCCACGGGCAATGACACATTTGGTAGGTCAATATGCCAAGGTGTCACCTATTATCTCCCCCCCCCAAATCAAATAATTTTCCTCCAAAACTATTTGAAAATCAAAGTAACTTCATTTCATTTTCATCACCCTCACCCTCAATTATACTATTTCTATGAACCTGAGAATGGGAATATCTAAACTCACAAACATGAAATTTTCTAATGTCACTGACTCAAAGAACTTTGCATATTTCTAAAATCATTCTGAACTAGCTCTAACTCTAGGTAATTCAGTTTTAGGAATATGGCTTTTCTCTCCATATATCACTTTGAATAAAGGGGCTTAGATAGATAATAAAATGCTATGTATAACTCACAACTTACTGAGTTCTTACTATGTGCTGTTTTGTGATAGGAGAAAAGAGTAAATGTTTTTAGACTGTAACTAAAAAACTGTTATGGTAGTTTATAAAACTTTTTTATCTCAATAATTCATGGATAGAGATCAGGCAATACCAATAGCCATCATTACTGTTAATAAAAAAAAGAAAGGATATGGCCTTCTAGTTCTCAAATTCTGCTATTCAGTGTTTCAATTTGCATTGCATTTTCAGGACATTCTCTTAAAGTCATCAATGAAAGAAATTTAGTAGGCTGAGTCAATAATAAAGCAATGATACTTTGTATTCCATTAGGCATTCACTATCACTAACAATAACTAGATGTTTGAATGGAATTTGTGGTTTGAGTATAATTGAAGTTGTGGGAGTAAGGAGTGCTATTTTTTAATGAGGTCAAGACAGAATGAATAAATGATTATTGGTAACTAGATTAACTCCTAAACCAACTGAAGTAGTACTTAAACTAGCTAGTATTGACCATAATAGAGATCAGTATATTATCTATGTGTTTAAACATATTACACAAGGGATCATTAAAATAAAGAACTATAGTATTAGAAATAGAAATTATAGCATAGAAATAGAAAGTACAGTAATAGAAATATAATTTTATAGAAATAGAAAATAAGAACCTATAGTAATAGAAATGCAATGGATAAATTCTAAATGCTCTCATGCAAAAAAATTTTTTTAAATAGCAAAGCAAAACTCTAAAATATTTATGTGAAAGTATTAGTTGTAATAGAAAGTGGAAATTCTGAAAACAAGCTTGTGGTTTATTTGTATTTGTAAAACCTAAAGTCTAACTTCTCTCTGCAAGTTGGAAATACAGAAGACATGAAGGGGAAAGTGATTTTTCAATTGTTTGTATCCCATGGACCTTGAAACGATGTACTATTTATATTATTTGCATTCATTAGTCAATTCTTTTTCCTATTTATTTATTTAAATAAAAAAATTTAGAGCAATTTTAATTGCACAGCAAAATTGCAGGGACAGTGTAGAGATTTCCTACACAGCCCCTGCCCTGCACATGTGTAGTCCCACCCATTATTAACACCCACCACCAGAGTGGTACCTTTGTTCTAAGTGATGGACCTAAACTGACACATCATTATCACTGCACTTTGTAATTTACATTAGGGCTCACTCTTGGTGTTGTACAGACTATGGGTTAGGACAATTGTGTAATGAAATGTATCCACCATTATCCAATCATGTAGAGTACTTTCACTGTCCTAAAAATCCTCTGCGCCCTGCCTGTTCATCCCTCCCTCCCCTCTCAATCCTTGGCAACTGCTATTCTTTTTTATTGCCTTCATAGTTTTGACTTTCCAGAATGTCATATAGTTGGAATAATATAGTATATAGCCTTCTCAGATTGGTTTCTTTCACTTAGCGATGTGTATTTATGGTTTCTCCACATCTTTTCATAGTTTGATAGTTCATCTCTTTTGTAACACTGAATAATATTTAATTGTCTGGATGCACCACAATGTATTTACCCATTCACCTCCTGAAAGACATCTAGGTTGCTTTGAATTTTGGGTAATTATGAATAAAGCCAATACAAACATCCATGTGCATATTTTTCTGTGGAAACAACTTTTCAATTCTTTTGAGCAAATACCACAAAGCACATGCAATTGCTTGATCATATGTAAGAATATGTTTAGTTTTACAAGAAACTGTCACACTGTCTTCAAAAGTGGCTGTGCCATTTTGCTTTCTTATCAGCAATGAGTGAGAGTTTCCGGTGCTCCACATTCTGACCGGCAGTTACTGTCGTCAGTATGTCAGATTTTGGGCATTCTGATAGTATAGTAGAGTAGTAAATAGTGGCATACTATTTGATATTTTAATTTGCATTTTTTATTTTCCACTGTATATCTTCTTCAAAAAAGTTTTTATTAAGACTTTTCATCCTTTTCTAAATATTTTTGTTTATGTTCTTATTGTCGAGTTTTAAGAGTTCTTTGTATATTTTTCAGGAGAGTCCCTTACCAGATTTTCTTTTGCAAACATTTTCTTCCAGTTTGTGGCTTGTCTTTTCATTCTCTTGACTGTTTCTTCTGCAGAGCAGAAATTTTTAATGTTAGTAAAGTCCAGCTTATTCTTTCTTTCTTAGATCATGCCTTTGATATTATATACAAAAAGTCAATTCCAGTCCTAAGGTCATCTGCATTTTCTCCAATGATATCTTCTAGGAATTTTATAGGTTTTTTTAAATTTTACATTTATGTCCATAATTCAACTTGAGAGAATTTTTGTGAAGGGTGTAAGTTATGTTTAGATTTTTTTTTCAGGTGGATGTCCTGTTGTTCCAGTACCATTTGTTGAAAAGATTATATTTGTTCACTGAATCATTATACTTCTTTAATCCAAGATCCAATAACTGTATTTATGTGAGTCTGTTTCTGGGCTTTCTGTTCTGTTCCTTTAATCTATTTGTCTATTCTTTTATCAGTACCATACTGTCTTGATTACCATAACTTTAGAGTAAGTCATGAAGTTGGGTAGCATTAATTGTCGGTTCTCCAACTGTTCTTCTCCTTCAACATTGTGTTAGCTTTTCTGAGTCTTTTTACTTTCCATTAACATTTAGATCAGTTTGTTAATAACTTCCAGGGATTTTGATTAGGATTACATTAAGTCTATAGATCAAGTGTGAAAGAATTGACATCCTGACAACACTGAGTCTTTCTATCCATGAACATAGAGTATCTATTTATTTAGTTCTTCTTTAACATTCATTCTTTTCCTTCAATATATATTCAGTGAATGTCCAGTATGAGCCAGGCACTGTGTGATGCTCTGGATCTTTATTAATATTCTTTACCCAACAGTGTTCTCAGTATGGGAGGAATTCACAAGGAGTTGGTTAAAAAGAGTTAATCTCTGAGGAGTAGAGCTGGATTTCAAATGGACATATAAAGGACTGTTACCTTTTTCTTTATGCTACAGTCAGCTTGGACATTTTTAAGCTAAAATCTTATTATTTAAAAAAATATTTATTACTGGATAAAAGGTCAACGGATTAGCTAAAGAACATATATGCACAGCCTGAGGACACAGACAACAGTGTGGAGAAGGCTGGGGGAAGGGAGGGTGGGGTCTAGGTGGAGGTGGGCAAAGGAAGGGGAAATGGGGGACATCTGTAATAATGTAAATAAAAAAATTAAAAGAAATATTTGTTTTGTCAATTTATTTTATTTTTCTATTTTTTACTTATTTCATAGACAGGGGAATGGAGGGAGAAGGAGGGAAAAACATTGATGTGAGAGAGAAACATCGATAAATTGCCTCCTACATGCTCCCCAACCGGGAACCAAACCCTCGACCTGAGCGTATAACCTGACTGGGAATCTAACCTATAACCTTTAGGTTTGCAAAGCAGCACCAAACCAAGTGAGCCACACTGTCCAGGGCCGTTTTGTTAGTTTAGAAATGGTCAATCCCCATGCCAGACCAATGGGATACCAGACCAAGAGGAAATGGAGTACACATTTTAAAAGATTTTGAAAATGTGGTCCATTATCTTATACTCTTATTTCTCTAGTTTACTCTCATTTTGAAATGTACCATACATACACATTCTCTTTTTGTCAAATTTAATCTTTACTGTATTTTTTCCATTATCATAGAGTCCCCTTCTACCCCTGTCCCCCAAGCAATCACCACACTGTTTCCAGGTCACGGGTCCTTTCTCCTTTTTGCTCAATATTTCCACCCCTTGGCCCCCCTCCCCCAACTAGCTGTCACCTGCTCTCCATCTAAGAGTCTGCCTCTGCTTTGCTTGTTACTTCAGTTTGTTCATTACATTCCACATATGAGTGAAATCATGTGGTGTTTATCTTTCCCTGACTGGTTTATTTCACTTAACATAATGTTCTCCAGGTCCATCCATACTGTTGCAAAGGGTAAAATTTTCTTCTTTTTTATGGCCAAGTAAAATTCCATTGTGTAAGTGTCCCATAGTGTTTTATACAGTCATCTCCTGATGGACACTTGGGCTGCTTCCATCACTTGACAATTGTAAATACTGCTGCAATGAACACAAGGATGCATATGTTCTTTCAATTACATGTTTTGGGTTCCTTCAGATATATTCCCAGAAGTGAGATCCTGTGTCAAAAGGCAGATCCATTTTTAATTTTTAGAGATATTTCCACACAGCTTTCCACAGTGGCAGCACTAGTCTCAATTCCTGCCAACAGTGCAAAAGGGCTCCCGTTTCTCCACATCCTCACCAGCACTTGTTTGTTGATTTATTGATGACAGCCATTCTGATGGGTGTGAGATGATAGTTCATTGTGGTTTTAATTTGCATTTCTTTGGTGATTAGTGACACTGAGCACCTTTTCATATATCTATTGGCCATATGTATGTCATCTTTGGAGAAGAGTCTATTCAGGTCCTTTGTCCATTTTTTAATTGGATTTTTTTGTTTTGGCATTGAGCTTTATAAGTACTTCATAAATTTTGGGTATTAACCACTTATCACATGCATCGGTAAATGTTCTCCCATTCTGTGGGTTGTCTTCTTTTATGACTGTTTAAGGAATTGTTATTAAAGCAAGAATTTTATCATCCAAATTACAATTCCTTGCTCAGTTATCAGTTCTGTTATTTAAAACAGAAGTGATATTCTGAGGTATTCCACAATAAAGAATTACAAAATTAAAGGAAGGAATGCTTTAGATTTTTGTACTTCACTGAAAATTCTTTTCTTAGGATCTATAAAGCAATAATTTGTTATATTTAACTATTTTTTGTGTTTGTTGTTGTTGTTGTTTTTGAATCAATAAGTAACCAAGGACTAGCATTGTGTTTGTTAGGCCTGGTATTTGCTCAGCTCATAAGGTCAGAGTTTCCTTTCCTTTTTTAAAATTTATTTTATATTTTGCAACTTTTTCCATAATATTTAAGTTTTTTGATGTTTAGATATTTTTCTTTGGTGAAGCACAAGTTTCTTTTCATGGTCCCTGATCAATTTTAAATAGTCGGAACACCAGTGCACTGTTAACTGCTTTCTGGGCAGCCTCTTTAGCTTGGTGGGCTTGTAGTACAGCTACAGCTTCATCAACTTCAGAACGGAGAGGCTGGGGAGACTTGAGCATATGAAGAAGTTCTGAATTATCAATCTCCAGCAACATGCCAGTGATTTTACCAGCCAGCGTAGGGTGCATGGCTTGAATGAGAGGAAACAGCTGTTCACCTAACATTTGCTTTGGCTCTTGAGGGAGGGGCAGATGCCAACATGGAAGCTGTCAAAGCCTCCTGACCTTGCACACAAACAGCAGGCTGCTGCACGGTAACTTGTGGAACCGTGTGGACAGTGGGTGTAGCTGCAGCAGCAGCAGCTGCAGGACGTGGTGTTGAAGACTGCGAGCTCCTGCAGCATATTTATACTGCAGACGTATCAGTGAATATGTCCTCCCACTCTGGGGGTTGTCTTTTTATTTTCTGATGTTTTCCTTTGCTGTGCACAAACTTTTTAGTTTGATGTAGTCCCATCATTTATATACACACATGTATAAAACCAAAAAATCCTAACTATATTTTTCATGAAATAATTCTGGCATTCGTTTCCAGTCCCTAAGGACAAAGCAGCTGCACAAAAGAAAACAACAGGGAGGTTTCTGGGCAGTGAAATAAAGGCAACTGGTGGCTGAAATTTGCCTGAGATAAGCCATACATCAGTCCTGACTTGCATAGCCTAGTGTTTGCTTTGTGAAACTCAGTACTTGGAGGATCAAAGCTATGCACATAAATGATTAGCCAGAATCTCCTGATAGATTTCTCTAACCCACTAACAATGGAATTATACAGACAAATATGAATCGAGGTTAGGTAGAATCATTTTTGAGACCCATCAACTGAGACTTGGTTTAACTTAAAGATAATTATTAACATTGACTATATGGTGACATAAAACTAAACTATTATTAAGCCCCATGTTATAAAGGAGAGAAAGTTCAAAGAAAAAAACATTACCTGGCAACTGTCTCTACCCTTTTCTTCAGGTAATTTGAATAAAGCATTAAAAATTTTATATTGGCTTAAGTCACAGGTCTTTTGACATTTTTTATCTTTTTGTTTCTTGTGATATGAATTTATTAAGAACTAGATTTTTCAGAAGATGTCATTACTTTAATTTGCAACACTAAGTAATATTGGAATGACATTTTTAGAAGTTCTTGTTCTGCCTCTTCCGAAAACAGGTCAAAGCTTTATTGATATGTGACTTACATAACTGAAGGTAAAGCTGTATCCAGTACTCATGACTCCTGTAACTATTATTGCTCATTTGACCAAGAAAGAAATGTCAGGCTTATATATCAAAAGAAAATTTTGCTAGAAATATTTGGGGGAGCAAAACTAGACCACCGTATCTTAAAAGAATTAATTGTTTATAAAAGGATCTTTCTTTTAGGACAAGGATAACCAGGTCTAATGTTTTCATTTCACATAAACATTTCTAGATACCCTTAGGGTACTATGTAAACAGAAAAAGATAATTTTCTAATTTTACATATTAATTGACAAGAGTAGAGGTAATTCGAAACTATAAAAAATTTAATGTATTTATTTAATTCTATAAAAATTTTTATAACTTTTGATTGATACAGATTAACAGATTTTAGAACTTTTAATAGGTTCTCACCTATTCTTAAAATAATATACATCTATAATCTAGTGATGTCTATAATACATCTACACTATACTATTCATATTTTAGTTGAATAAATTGAAACCGGTAGAGGTTTCAACATGATTTCAACAGATTGATACATAGTAAGTGTCTTATGCTAGGAACGTATCTCTTCAATAGGGAGAAAAGTGGGTAAGAAAATCAAGCTATGAGGTGGGTGTTGTCGGAAAGTCTGTCAGAAATTGGTCATCACATCAGAGGTTACATGTTTACCACACAGTATAAAAACCAAATGAAATGTGAAAGATAAACATTCTATACTGAATTTAGTTTGAGGGTAGAAGCAAACTAATATTAATAAGAAAATTGTGCCTATATTTATGTTTGTTTATCTCTCACATCTTTAGCCTTCATATCTGCCATCTGTCTCTGTTACTTTGCATGACCTAACTGATGGCAGATAATTTATGCCAGTAAGTTCTACTCTTGGGAGACTTGGTGGATAAAAATCTATTTTTTTAATTTAAAGAGCTTAACAGACATGATTTTATGTGTGTCACTTTCCTCTCAATCTGCATATATCATAGCACAGAAAGTTGAAAATGAATTTAAATTTAGTGCTATAATCTGATGCAATATGTGCCTCTAAAACTTAGTGTCCTAGTTTATCTTAAAATACAAAACCATAGTTTCCCAAATTAAGAAAAAAGCTCTTATAATTGAGAAAATAACTAGTTATGCTAATGGTCAAAACACCATCCTCCCTCAGAAATGAGAAATTAGCTCCAAATATGTTGTTTTATTTTTTAAAGAAACTTTTAATTTTTAAGTAAAACATTTTAAAGTTAATTTAATTTGGTATAATGAGCCTTTAGAGTGGACAGAAGCAAATCTCGTGATAACAGGCTTTCTACAAAGAAATAATATAGAAGCTGGCTATATCTCTTTGCTCTCCAGAACAACTCAGGGCCGTTGAGAGACCAGAGCCTGAAGGTATGCATAATTTTCCCATTTATTATTTGTTAAACTTGATCTCAAGTATAAAATTTAGAAAAAATGTCTAGTAGATAAGTGGCAAAATCAGAAATGTATAATAGGAATGCTAGAGGTATTATATTTGAAAATGTTATAAACAAATATAAAAAAGCCAAAAATGTAGTAAAATGGTTATATGCCAAAACAGCATATTTAGCAACAAATATTCATTGTGTATCTAGTAAATGCCAGGGTTTTTCACAGGCATTCTCATATCATTCTTTTGGCAATTTTCTGAGTCAAGTTCTAGTGTCCTAGTTTACAATTGATAAAGAGATAGGACTTTGCCCAAGATCATGTGACTTATAAATAGTAGAGCTAAGCTTTGTACCTAGACCTTGGAAACTGAGTTCTTTTCACATCATCACATAAATTCATCAGTTTGATAAATGTATTAATTAGTATCTTATTGTTCTACTAACTGAAAAAGAAACTTGTAGCTGTGTTTTGATCAATTAAAGTGCTATAAGGAACATAGTACTATTCTTAATGAGTTTATGAACTGAGTAGAAGGAAAATTTATCATTATATCATTATAGAGCCATTACCAAATCAGCTAGGATTATATGTCATCTGTATCGGACAGTTTAGAAATGTTGTCCTTTTGAGGAACTGAGGATTTTCAAGAGCTGAAGCTGGGAGAGATGTCTTCATGATAAGAAAATACACTGAAAAAAACCTGGACTGAAATGCAAAACCAAGAGAGTGTGTCCTTATAGGACAAGGATAGGTTCTTCTGAAGAGAGTTGAGGGGGCACAGGGTAAAGAGGTAAAAAATCAGTGAAGTTGGACCACTTCATGTGATGTGGACAAGAAGTAGGTGGGATCATGACAAGAAGTCAGCTTAGGGGCTCAAACCTACATATTTTATAGAAAACAAAATAAGAGTAACTTGTAGGTAGTATGTACAAATATGTTTTCAGGAAACATTTCAATTACGTGAGTATACAGCACAGTGTGCATGTATATGTGTGTATGAGTGTGTGTATATGCGTGTATATACTAGGTTACAATATAAAAATAATTTTTGATTGGTCATGGTTAAAACATTTTACAAACATCAGCCTATAGGGTAGAGTTAGTTTATGGGAGACCTTGCAACTTAATATATAAACATATTCTTTAGACAGGAAGAAGGAAGAATAATTTGAATATTTTGAGAAAAATAAACATTTGAAAACCCAAATGTAATTATACTGGTAGTGCAATGCAGGATAATTGGAATAAAGATGAAATAACCACTAGTCATTAGGAAATGGTACCTGCATAAGGGTGAAGAAAGAGTTCTATAAGTAGGAGTTGAGAAGTAAAATTGCAGTTAAGAAATCAATAATAATAAAAAATGAAGATCCAAAGATAGTAGGAGATGAGAATCAAAGAAACGTTCATAGGAGAAGGATATTGTAATATCAAGAAATATGAGAAAGAAGAGTTCTCTGGAGTATATTCTGAAGGACGGAAGGCAACCTTACAGTGAAGATATCCTTGGTGACATTTGACAGTGCACTTTCACTAGGACGACTGGGCTTCAAAGATTCCTGGGACTTAAGAATGGACAGGGAGGTAAGAGAAAAAGTAGAAAGAAGAAAGCTAAGAAATCTGACATGGAAAGAAGGAGATAAAAATCAGATAGTAACCAATGAGAAGATAATAAAATAGACCTCTTCCCTAACCTCCCTCTGAAATTTAGGCAACAGTTTTGCATGTTCAAAGTCAGACAGGACAAGGGCTATGGAGGCAGGGGATTGGAAATGTTGAAGGTAAGAGGATAAGTCAGAAAACACGGCAGCCTGTATAATTAACATTAGATTACTTTTCTCCCCAGTGCCCAGACAGGCCCAGGAATAACTGCAACGTGCTAACCTTCAATTCAAAGGGAGGGAGGATAATCATAGATGAGAACTAAAGCCAGATTTGCACTTTCCACTTTGCCAGAAGTCTTCCTCATCAGGTGCATCCTTCTGCTTTTGTATATACTTTAAGCGTCACTAAACAGTGGGGAAGAAAGCTGTACTAGAGGGGCTGTAAAATATCAGACTGCCATCTGGGTGATTTGAGAGGCTCATTAAAAGTTGGTGAAACTTCTAACACGTTTAGATCAGCACTTTATATGCAGTGTTCACGCTCTCCCAATTGTTCATGGGAAAAGCTACAAAAGCACGGTGAGACTTGTTTTCTATCCACTATCAGACGCTGTTAACACAGCTTGAAAAATTTAAAATTCACCCAAATCTTCTGGTCTGTCATTAGAAAATTTAATTTTAATAGTAATTGTATGCCCTTTTACATTTTTACATGCAGAATATGACAGAAGTATTGTATTTAATAAGCCATGCCCTAACATTATTTAAAACTTTGAAAGAAATAAAAGTTGTAGTGAATTGTCTTGTCAGTAATATTGTCTGTCTCTCTCAAGACTGCTACATTTACATAAAAACTTCAAAGCAGACATGATAGAGTGATTTACAAAGTTTCCTAAGCTCTTTTTTTTGAATAGCTGATATTGAGACAAACTCAGGTGCACTGTAACAATTCAGCTACAATGAAGGAAATTGTGAATCATTCCATCAGTACAATCTTGATAAAGAATTTTGCTAAGTGAAATAAGCCAAGCAGTGAAAAACAAATACCAGAAGATCTCACCTTTAAGTGAAACCTAATCAATAAAATAAACAAATGAGCAAAATAGAACCAGAGACATGGAAATAAAGAACAAAATGACAGTAACCAGAAGGGAAGGTGGGGATAACAGGGAAAAGAAGGGGAAGGACCAAGTCAGGGAACACGTATAAAGGACCCGCGGACATGGACAACAGGGTAGGGATTGGCTGTGGGAGTGGAAGGTGGGCGGGGCAGAGAAAAGCAATGGGGGAAGAACTGGGACAACTGTAATTGAACAGCAATAAAAAAAGAATTTTAAATATAAGAACCTATTATTTCATGTATGAATCAGATAATCTTCTACATTTCCACCCAATAAGTAACTTCCTCCTGCACATATCTTCTCTAGCGAATTTTCTATAGTAGAGAATTTACCATCCCAAGTTTTGCGTATGGAGAGTTTCATTCAAGAATGAAGATCACTTAACACTATGTAGCCCCTAGTAACCTCATTTCAAAGAATTTTGAAAACTCTGATGTCACACAAGAATTCTAATGAATATTAAGAGATAATGTTAGATTTACCTAATAAATAATAATTTCCTTTAATTCTAGACTTAAACCAAGTAAGCATCCTAATTGTACTGTTCATACTGAGAAAAAAATCACATATATAATAAATTATATATAATAAGACATACAGTTATATATGTATAATATATACATATACTATTATTTGATAATTATGCCAAGTATAGCCATTTCTATTAATAAAATAACAACATGTTGTATATTTTGGTAAACAGCCACTAATGACCTTTTGAATGCTGCCCACACTACCATGGCTGCTCTAGACCCCACAGACTACCACATGACCCAGCTGCTATAGGATTATTCTGGGACCTGCAGGAACCTATGCCAGCCTGTACTAGCTGGGCCCCTACCTTTCCTGGAAATAGTCTTTTCTGATTGGTGGTCTGTTTGGTCTAAGTCCATGTCTTACAGGTAGATTAATATTTTATCCATCTCCTCATGTAAGTTAAAAAAGAAAGGCAGATCATCATCATGATTCTCAACTTCAGAATCCTATCTTCTTAAAATACTACACATGCACCTTAATGGTAAATATACTGAGTTTTAATCAGTTTCTAATGAAATAGAGTAATAAGATTTATATGAAAAGCTACTTTGATGATGATGCCCTCCTATGTTTAGTTTTCTCAAACATCTTATATTGTAATATTATAGTAAATGAAAAAAAACTAGGATATTGAAATATTATATTGTAAAAGTTTTCTTCCCTAATTACAATTTAGGAATTAAGGGAAAAATGATTTGAGGAAAAACAGATCACAGACACCTAAATATGAATGAAATAGATAAAATGATCCACAATACTATTATTTATTCTTTTTTAAAAATTAAGGCAGAAATACTTCAACATCACGTACATACAATTAAAATGTCAAAGTAGCAAAGACTTTGCCAAGTGAAGGTAGCAGCAAATAGAATTGCATGTTTTCAAAACTCTCTCCAGACACTTATCTTCTCAAGAGATGGGGTTTTGAAAAATTGAACGTATCATTATTTTCTACAATTGGGCCAAATTAATAATGCCATAGTCAGGGAAGATCATGCAGAAAGAAAATATCATCACTGGGGCTTCTTTAATTTTCCTGCCCCCAGTGTCCTCTTAGGCTCAAGTGGGAGCCAAAGCAATACAGTGTGGCCATGGCATGCAGGATGCTGGTGCTTTGAATAGGTCATAATCTCTAAGGATTGTATTACTGAAACAACTCAGAAAAACACACAAACTCTAAAAGTCTAGCTGTAACTAGAATGTATTGTCCTCATTTAATTTTTTGTTCTCCATTGTGGAGTTGTCTTCATGACAGAGATAAGCCTCACTGATAGCATTGCTTATGAAGACAAATGCAAAAATTTTCCAAAACTACCTGCAAGAGCTCATAAAGCAGAATAAATCAAGTTTACCAACTCAAATAGATCTGTATGCCATTTCATTTCAAATACCCCTGTAGATGCTTTGTGAGATGTGAGCTCCCCTCTTAAAATACTGCAATATCATTTTATGGCAAATAGGCATCACTATTTTAACATACAATACAGGTAGCACTATACCTGCTCAAGAAGCTCATATCAATTTATATAGATTCATACACTTCATGTAATATATTGGGGAAAAAGTATAATGAAAGGCTGTTTAAAAAGGGTCAAAAAAGCAAATTAAACACTCAATTAGGAAATAAGAAGCTGTATAATTGCTCAGACTCAATGAGAAATGTGGACTTGAATTCGAGTAGGGTACTCCTCATCTTCAAGGAGAAAAGCCTAAATATTGCTAATTGTAAGAAGATTCCTTGTTTGAGAGCATGAGCAGGAAGACAACGTATTCTCTGTATAATGGGAACTCCAGCCCTGATTTACAAACCAGAAGATACGGGCCCTGGTCCTGATGTTAAGTTAAGCGTGGGCAGGTTGCCTGGCCTTGGCTTCTACATTTGTAAAATAAAGATTGTTAAAATAAAGAAGGGAGGGAGATAGGGAATAGAAAAGAAGGCAAGGAAAAGAGGCTGCAAGGCAGGCAGGTAGGCAGGCAGAAAGCTGCTTAGTTGGTTAGCATTTGTAGGGCAGCTGCCCCAGGCCAATAACAACTGGTGCGTTTCCTAGAAAGCATAATCAGGGACCCCAGTTCCTTACTGTCCTAAAATTTCCTGATTCTGCAGCATACCATCTTTAGGTATTATTTTAAATTGACTCAAAGGTTGAAATGCCATTATTATTATTATCTTGTTTTCCATAAGACTTAATCTAGTTCCTTTTCAAAGAGATGAAGTGTGGAAGGAAAAATAGACCTCAAGCCTTCACTTCTACTTCTGGAAAAGTAAATTTGGTATTTGGAACAAAGACCTTGTATCTATAAAGGGGAAGTTCTTTCATCTGTGTAAATGTCAATATATGGTACTCACACAATAAGATATAATGAATTCCAGTGTTGCTACTTTTGTTACAGAGAACAATTAGGGTGTCTTCTTATCCATTATTCATCACTCTTACCTTAGCTCCAAATAGAACAGTAAACAGAGCTAAGGAATAAATATTCTTCACACTAAAGAAGCCATCCTAGGCTCATGCTGCCTAGTCTCCAATAACCCTCTTGAATTTTTGCTTGTCAGATATTTCATTAGCATGTTTTGTTCTGAGGGAAGGAAGTCAGCAGTCTCTCTCTCTCTCTCTCTCTCTCTCCCCATATATATATATAGGAAACCTGGTTGCCCTTTATATCAGCCTCCTCTAAAAAGTCAATCAAATGTTAAGTTTGCATCTCAGGTATGTCTGTCTGTCTCTGCTCTAGTAGCCACAAATAAACTTTTTTTGAGACATATTTATGATTCAATTACTACCATCTCTTGAATGTAGCCATATTAATCCCAATACAACTATATATTTAAACATGATTCTTTCATTCTTCAAAGAAAGCTTTGTCATTCTAGATATCAGTATTCGGGTGAAGAAGAGTTTCACTTGACCACATGAGTAGCACATATTTTTTTTTGTATTACACAATTAATTTCCTCATATCTTTCATGCTGCATATTAAAAAAAGCAACTTATAAATTAGCCCTACTAAAAACAAAAAACAAAAAACAACAACAAAAAAACCCTACTACATTTCCAGTTTCCTTTCTTTACTGACGCATGTTTTGTTTTTGTAGAATGCTTTGGATCTGCATCAAAGAGAAAGTGGCCTTAATTAAAATGGTTATTTCTGCCTTTTCCCATAACAGAATCTTGAAAACTACAAACAGAAATCAATAGAGAACACCTTATTCTGAAGACCTCACAGATTATTAAAGATCCATTTGCCACTTAAAAATAAAAATAATGCCCTTAAACAAAACTGAGACACCACTTACTAATGTAGAAGAGAATTAAATGAAATTGATTTAGGTATAGTTTTCAGAGAATAAAGTATTGGATTTAAAATTACAAACTATCACTGTTACAAGTGGTGAAAGTGAATACAAAATAAGCTGACATATAATAAAATAATAGACTTAGTTCCTTTAAGGCATTTTATAATCTTAGAGGCAACTGGAAAAAATAAACAAAAGTAGTTGGTAACCCTTATTTCCTAAATAATGAAAATGAATTCTGGTTGGTATTTCATGATATTACTAATGATTTTGAACTTTGAAAAAAACAAACAGAAAATGAGTTATTGACTGTGATTTTTGCTACCATGATGAATATCCGGTGAGCAAAGTAGTTAATATAATGTTAATTCCCCTATATGTGAAAGTAAATGTTCAGAATTTAAAGAATGCATTTCCCCTTGATGCATTTATTTGTCTTACTGAGGTCTTTGTAATGATTGCATGGTCATAAAAAAATAGTCTAATTCTTAAAATATATAATGATTTTATTAAGTGGAGGGAAAATTTATTAAACAGAGGGAAAATTATTAAATGGAGTGAGATGCAAATTTAAGTATACAATTTGTTAAGTTTGGGCCAAAATAGAAATTCATATAAACAACATACAGATCAAGATATAGAACATGTTCATCACTCTAAAAATTTCCTGTGTGTTCCCACTGGGGCTCAGAATGAACCACCCCAAGATGTGTCTCCATGGTTTGAAAATTACTTTAAGTTGGGGGTTCCAAGCATTACTATAGGGAGGAATTTGGATTGGGAGCCTGGCACACAATAGGAGTTATCCCCCAAAATGACATTTTGCCTATTTATATGGAAGGGAAAACTAATAATTGCTGAATATATGCTCTCCTTGCAATTACCTTCTGAAGCCCCAAGGTACATTATATCATTCCTAGCTCAGTATGTCTTATATACCTTAATTTCCATTTCTGTCACGTGTATGTGGGGTCTCTGATGCTCTCACGTATGCAGGGATCCCATACATATGTATATAATTAAATTTGGTCTTTTTCTCTTGTTAATTGGTCTCATGTCTATTTGATTATTAGACTAGCCAAAGGAACCTTCAAGGCAGAAGAAAGTTTTTTCCTCCACAAAGTCGCTTCCAGGCCATTCCTGCAGCCCCTCACCCATAAGCAACAACTGTTTTGATTTTTATCACTATAGTTTAGTTTGTTTTTGTAATCTTGAACTCTATATAAATTAAATTATGCAGCATATATTCTTTTTCTTTAAATTGTATTTTATTGGTTATACTATCACAATTGTCCTGATTTTTTCCCTTTTGTGCCCTTCCATCCAGTGCTCCCTACTCCTTCAGGAAATCCCCCCACCACCATTGTTCATGTCCATGGATCATGTGTATAAGTTCTTTGGCTACTTCATTTCCTCTACTGTACTTTACATCCCCATGGCTATTCTGTAACTACCTGTTTGTACTTCTTAATCCCCTCACCTCTTCACACATTCTCCCCACCCGCTTCAAATCCAGCAACCTGGTAACTAACTTCTTTTCTCTCGCTTTTAAGAGTCTCTCTTTACCTTTAACCTTTGGCCTTTTAATAAAGATGTGTCTTGGAGAGGGCCTCTTTGCATTCACCATAATTGGGACTCTCTGTTGTTCCTGGATGTGTATATCTATTTCCTTCAGTAAATTAGGGATGTTTTCTTTCACTTATTTTTCAAATAGATTTCCAATTTCTTGTTCTTTATCTTCACCTTCTGGTTCCCCTATGAGGTGAATGTTGGACCTCTTAAACTTGTCCCAGAGGCTGTTTATAATATCCTTATTTTTTTGGATTCCTTTTTCTTCTTGTCATTCTGCATGGATATTTTTTGCTTCCTTACGTTCCAGATCATTGATTTGATTCTCAGCTTCATCCATTCTACTGTTGTTTACCTGTAATTGTTCTTTATTTCAATTAGTGTATCCTTTGTTCCTTACTGGGTATTTTTTATGCTGCTGAGGTACTCACTAAATTCCTTGGGCATCCTTATAAACAGTGTTTTGAACTCTGCATCTGATGGATTGCTTATCTCTATTTTGTTTAGCTCTTTTTCTGGAGTTTTGATTGTTGTTTCATTTGAGCCATGTTTTTTTGTCTCCTCATTTTGGCAGCCTCCTTGTGTTTGTTTCTATGTACTAAGTAGAGCTGCCTTGACTCCATGTCTTGGTAGTGTGGCCTAATGTAGTAGGTGTCCTGTAGGGTCCAGTGGCACAACATCCCCTGTCACCCAAGCTGGGCACTGAGATACACCATTTGTATGGGCTGAGCACATCCTCCTGTTGTAGTTGAGCCTTGGTTGCTGTTGGCAGATGAATGGGAGGGATTTACACAGGCCAGTCAGCTTCAAGGACTGGTGACCAATGACCACCAATCTCCATCCTCTGTGGAGGATCAGCTGTGTAGCATCAGGGTGGCAATACTCTGATGTGATCTATAGCTGTCCACTGGGCACCCTGGCCCTGGGGTTTCCCAAGTGATGCAAGCCAATGTCAGCCTCCACCTTTGCTTTGCCCAGGGCACCCTGACTAAGCTATAAAGCAAGCTGAGATGGCTGCCACTTGTGCTGGGCTCAGAAATTCCCAGGCAAGGCAAGCTGTGAATCTAACCTGACTGTTGCTAGGGCTCACTGAAGCCAGCTGTTGCTTGTTTGATAGGATTTAGGAGCCAAGACCAGCCATTCTTACAGAAAAGCAGCTTGGCTGGGCCTGTAAGTTGGGTGGGATAGAGCCTCTGTGGATCTCCAAGATGGGTCATACAGTGTTAGCCAGGTTGATGGAGTCTCAGATATGGCACCAGCCTACCAGCTCTGTGGGGGGAGGGCTCAGCAAAGGGACAATGGCCCCTGCTTACCCTGATGCCAGACACTTCAGTTTTTCCCTGTATACCCCTGGTGCCCTTCAAGCTGTCACCCTGGTACTGGAGCTCAGAGGGGGTGAGTCAGAGTAGGTGACTCTGTTTGTGAGTTCTTTAAGAACTGCTTGGGGTTATAGCAGCCTCCTCCACTGACTCAATCCCCGTTGGTTTTCAAAGCCAGAATTTGTTGGGACTTATCTTCCTGGCACTGGAATCCTGGGCTGGGAGGCCTGGTGTGGGTCTGATACTCCTCACTCCCAGGATAATCCCTCCTGAATTTTTATCCATGTGGGTGTGGGGCCAGCCCATTTTGCATCTGCCCCCCTGCTACCAGTCTGGATCGATATGGTTTCTTCAATTCCATAGTTGTCAGACTTCCATTCAACTTGATTTCTGACATTCTTGAGTGATGGTTGTTCTATATTTTAGTTGTAATTTTGATGTGGTTGTGCTAAGAGGCGAACCATGTCTGCCTGTGTCACCATCATGACTGGAAGCCTGGTTGATACAGTAAGTATTCTTTTATTTGACTTTTTTCACTCAACATGTTTTTTGAGAATCATTCATATCATTTTTCTTTTACACCAATAGTTTGTTATTGTTTACTACTGATTGATATATCATTGCTGGTCATTCCACAATTTATCTAGTCACCTGTTGATAAACATTTGAGTTGTTTCTACATTTAGCCTATTGTAAATAATGTAGCTGTAAACATTTTACACAGATCATTTTGTCACAAACTTTATTATTTCTCTTGGATAATGACTTAGAAAAGGAATTGCTGAAACATAAAGTAGGTGCACGTTTAATTTTATAATGAAAACCCTAAACAGTTTTTCAAAGTTTTTATACCACTTAGTAATCCCATTGGCAATGTGTGAAAGTGTTAGTTACTCCACACCTCATCAACATTTGGTGGTGCCAGTCTTTTACCTATTCTGGTGGGTGTTAAATGGCATCTTATTTTGTTTTTAAATCGTATTTCCCTTTTCATGTGTTTATTGGCTGTTATGTATCTAAATTTTGTGAAATATCAACATGAGCCTTTTGCCCATCTTTTTCATTTGGGTTGTTTTTTATTTCATTATTGATTTGTAGATACACATATATATTATATATTGCATATAATGTACATTATATATGATATATTAGGTATTCTATATACACATATATAGAACATATTTCCTTAGTCCAGCGGTTTTCAACTGATGTGATACAACGATTTTAAAACATGTAACACCTGACTATTTTGTCAGGGATGCTGATTTCATTTCCCTTAAATTGTCAAATACAAAAATGTCAACAGCCAACACAACAATAACCATCTTGTGTGAAAGAACGAAAATTATACCTATTTTTTGTCAGGTCAGCAAGAAACGTAAATTGGTGTGCCACAGAATTCTAGTAATTAATTTACATGTACCATAAGATACAGGTTGAAAACCATTGCCTTAGTCAAATAAATGTATTGATATTTTCTCTGCTTGAGTCAATTTTCATGTTCTTAATGGAATTGTTTGAAGTATATAAGTTTTTAATTTTGATGTTGTTCAAATCATCATTTTTTATTCTATGGGTAGTGACACTTGCATATTTTCTAATTAGATATCTTTGCCCACTCAAAGTTACAAAGATTTTAAAAATTTATCCCTAGAAATTTTATCATTTTAACCTCTATGTTTAGCTCTGTAATCCACATCAAATTAATTTTTGTGCATAGTATGCTACAAGGATCAAGATTCATCTTTTCTCATGTTTTTCTACTTAATCTAACTTTGATGAAAATACTCACCTTTCCTCATTGGATTACCTTGGTGACTTTGTCAAAAATCAGTTAACTATAAAGGTAAAGACCTATTTAGACTATTCTGTTTGATTGGTCTATTTATATGTACATACATCAACACTCCACTGTCACTCCACTGTAGTTTCCTAGTAAATGACATAGTAAACTTCATTCTCAAAATCAGGTGGTTTGAGTCCTCCAACCTTGTTATGTTTTTCTGATTGCATTGGCTTTTCTAAATTCTTTCCATTTTCATATAAATTTTTGAAACAGCTTGTTACTTTATATTTTAAAAAGTCTGCTATAATATTATTGGGACTGTAAATTAATTTGGGAAGACTAGAAATCTTCAGAAAATTGAGACTTTTATTTCATGAACCCAGAAAATATCACCATTTACTTATTTGCTCCTGAACTTCTCTTGTCAATAATGATGATTAGTTTAGAGTAGACATTGTGGGCATTCAGAAAAAAAACACCTCAATATGTGCATCTGTGGTATGTGGAGTATTTTAAGCTAAAAGCACCCAAGATCCCGTGGGCTCAAGAGATACTTTTACAACTCCCTTAAAGAATTTAAATTAGGGCCCTGGGGTATAAAAAGAGTTATGACCATGAATAATGGCTTATGACCTTTATTTAGAGCAGGGCAAACTGCTAATTATTGAACAACTTATCATCTTCCCCCAAGGTGCCTTTCTCACCAGTTCAAAATCACACACACACACACACACACACACACACACACACACACACTTTTCCCTCCTTGTCTCTGATCCTCTTATGTATGCAGGGTTCCCATACATACATATGTAATTCTATTTGGTTATTTTCTTCTTGTTAATCTTTTCATGTAGACTTAATTATTAGATCAGCTGAAAAAAAACCTTTAAGAGCACAGGAAAGTTTCTTGCTTTCCCACAATGTCTTGCATGTTTTTGCTAAATTTATCATATTGATGTTGATTTAAGGGTATTGTTATAGTTCATTTTCCTGGTGATTTTTTTCAAACCATGTAAAAAATGGTATGGTGAGATATCTAAGTTAACATCATTGATAATGGGATAAACCTACACCAGGTGCTTTTAGTAATGTCCTAAAGATGATACAACATCATTTATATATTATATATGACAAAAATTTACAATTAGAATGAAGTTATAAGGATTTGTCAAACACAAATTCAAATTGAGTATTCTATTAAATAATGAGCATTTATCTTTAAAGAATATCAATGTCATGAAATATAAGAAAAGCTGAGGAAGTGATATAGATTAAAAAAGATTAAAGAAACATGATAAACTGCAATGTATGATACTGGTTTAAGTCCTAAACTGTTAAAAACAAATTAGCTAAAGGAAAATACAATGGCAATTGGCAAAATTTGAAAATAGGCTATATTAAGCAATAATATGCTATAAATATAAAATTTCTTGCATTTGGTAATTAATCTATAGTTATAGAAGTAAATTTTCTTTCTTATTATGAGATAAAACATTGCAGTTTTTAAAGGGTAAAGGGTCGTGGTCTCTGCAATTGATTTTCAAATGGCCCAGCAAAATAAGTAAAAGGACAGAAAAGAGCAATATGTATACATGTTATCCAGACAAATGTGTAAAGAGACAAAGCAAATGTGGCAACTTGTAAACAATAGTTGAACTTATATGGAGGTGATAAGACAGTTCACTGTAATATTTTGCAACTTTTCTGTAGGTCTGAATATTTTTTCAAAATAAAGGTTTTAATTAAAGTGATAATAGCAAAGTTAGATATATGAATCATTCTTTCCTTCAGTTTTGCCAATTGGCTAACCTTGTTGCCACTTGAAAGACTAGTAAATTTTGTTTTTGAGCTGTCTATGATTTCTACCATGTCTGGTTCATGTATTGTTTGGAAACAGGACAAATGTACCTTGAAATAAGGAACTGATGAATGAAGCGTCAAGGAAAAGAAGAAATGGCTCCTAAGTGAAGGATTTCACATGCTGTTCTTATCTATGAATAACTTTTTTCATTAATTGTAAATTGAAGATAATGCTGATTGAAAGTCTGTGTTGTTTTTTTTTTTCTTACATCCTAGTTCATTAAAAGAGGAAACAGCACATATACAAATTATTCAACATATTTATTCAGGCATTTTTCTTCCTCCATTTTTCCTTTTTGAATCATAGCACTGTGAACCACGGCTGGCTGCTGCTAGCGGCAGGCCTGAGGCAACTTCACAAGAGGTACAGGGCTCGCTGAAGCCAGATGCTGCTGGTTTGAGAGATTTTAGGAAAATCTGAAGCATGGGCCAAGACAAGCCATTTGTATGGAAAAGCCACTGGAAACAGCTTGGGTGGCCCAAAAGTTGGGTGGGGCTGGACAGGGAATCACCAGGGTGGGGCAAACAGTGTGAACCAGGTTTGTGGAGTCTCAGATATGACATCCACATGCTGGCCTTGTGGCTCTGTGGGAGGAGGGCTTGGAAAAGGTACAATGGCCTCTGCCAGCGCTTGTCTGGGAGAAAGCTGCCCCCCAGTTCTCACCCTAAGGCTAGACAATTCAGTTCCGTCCTGTGTGTCTCTGACACCATTCAAGCTGCTGCCCAGGCGCTGGAGCTCAGACGGAGTGAATCCAAGTAGGTCTGTAGGTCCGTGCATGGGCACTTTAGGAGGAACTTCCTGAGACTCCATCAGCTTCTGCCTTCCACAGCCCCAATCCCTGCTGGTATTTATAGACAGAAGTTTTGGGGACTTATCTTCTTGGCACTGGAACCCTTTACTGGGGAGCCTAGTATGGGGCTGGGTACCGTTGCTCATGAGATATTCTTCCTGAATTTTATCCACTACATGTGGGTGGGAAACCAGCCTGTTTTGGGTCTTCACCCCTCCCACCAATCTCGATATAGTTTCTTCTTTAATTCTGTAGTTGTAGAACTTGCATTCAGCTAGATTTCTGATGGTTTTGGGTGATGGCTGCTCTATAGTTCAGTTGTAGTTTTGATGTGGTTGTGCAAGGAGGTGAACTGTGTTTACTTATGCTGCCAACTTGACCAGGAGTCCTGATTTTTAAAAAATAATTGCACTTTTTTGAATTTGGAGAAATCAATTTCCATTTAAACTAATTAGAAATTATAAGTTACTTTGTATTGCAGAACTTAATGAATTAATTCAAAGACTTTTAAATTAGAATGCTGATAACTTTATGCTTTAAGGCTGCCTGTCCTAACTTTTCTGGGGCTGTTCGTCCTGCTTAACATACCTCCTTTAGACAATAAATTTTATACAGAAAGGCAGGTTAATTTTAATCACAGGATTACAAATAGGGTAACACAAATGATGAAGGCCTAACAGTCATAAGCTGGGAACGGATGGCTGCACGCCACCTTGTGCACGCCCGTGCATTAATAGATTTTAAGACAAAGGTCCTTTAGGGGACCTTTAAGAATAAAAACCATGCTATAAAGGACTGTTGGCATTCAACAATAAACTCAATCTTTTCACCTTTAGTCTATTCTGTTCCCATGATTTACTGTGGTTCACAAAGCAGTAGAGGTTAATTAGTTTACTTTTAGTTTAACCCTCAACATGGTATTTACAGAGGTGAAGGTTAACTCCTTGACTAAGAACTTCTAACATGGTCCTCATAGAGAGATTAATTTGTAGTCTTATTTCAAATAGGTCTGCAGGTGCTGACCTTCTTTTGAGGAATTCTGACTTATTTCTCTGGATACCGTCTTTTCAGGCATCACGAGAATGAGTGGCTACATTTTCAAACTCACCAGTTTCAGGAGGCTAAAAAATGTTCATGAAAAGCCTGTAGTACAGAGTGGTAGACATTTTCAAGTGCAGTGCCAGGTATAGGTTGTATTCAGAGTGTTTATATATCCAGTTTTTCTGCCTGGGGTGTCCAACCCACGGCCCATGGGCCACATGTGGTCCAACACAAAATTGTAAATTTACTTAAAACCTTGTTTTTGCTCATCAGTTTTCCTTAGTGTTTGTGTAGTTAATGTGTGGCCCAAGATAGCTCTTCTTCCAGTGTGGCCCAGAGACGCCAAAAGGTTGGACAACCCTGACAGTCTTGGATTTGCCCTGTTCTCCTGGTATACTTATTAATAACTTCCCCTTTTACTTTAAAAAGAATTCTGCTTTGAATAATAAATTATATGGTCATCTTAGCTATGGTGCCTACATTAGGGTGTTTATATCTACATATTTTCTTCAAATCAGTAAGTTTCAATTAATCCCACTTCTTCACTTTATATAAACTTTATCTTTATTCCCACCAAATCCTGGGTCGGCAGGGGAGGAGTGGTAGGTTGAACTTACACGTCATTGTGACTCGAGAAACTTTGGCTTTCAAATCACACTGGTTTGGGGGATAAGGTTACTGGAATTGGTTGGAATGCAGCTAAAAGATAGTTGTGCAAAGAAAAGTTGTACAGGCCCAATTTGCCCAAAATGCTGATATTTTTAGGACAATAATATCAGAAACAAGTTGCAGCATTCAAAACAGATCTAAAAAATAATTAAATTACACAGAATTTGATTGAGATTATAGTCTACAGGACAAAGTGTCTGGGATTTCACATTTTAAATTTCTAAGAAATATTGCAAATTCTTTTTGTTTACCTACTGATGTCAAAATTTGATACACATTTTTTTATTGTCACGCATGTAGTTCCAAATTTCCTTTTGAGCACAACACTCAGGGAGCATATCAACCTAATATGTATTTTTAACCCAAATCCTTTTCATATTGTTTTATTCATTAACACATACTGTACTTACTAGGTACTCGGAGCTCTTGTAAGAGCTTTCATGAATATAGACACATTTAGTTTTTGTAAAACCTGTAAGATAGAGTCAATTGTTATCATAGTCTCCATTTCACTGATAATGAAGCTGAGGACGCAATAGCTGAGTAAGTTGTAGAAGATCGCACAACAAATGTGTTCCAGGTGTAGGTCCAGACAACCTGAGTCCAGAGAGGAGCATGGCTTTAGCCTCTGCAGCGTGCTCCCTCTTTATCATCCCTTCCAAATAGGCAAAGGATGACTTCAGCTCACTGAAGAAGTATCTGACAGATCAGAGTTCACCTTACATCTTAATTCATTAATTTATTTACAGAAACTATTTTTTGAACAGCTACTTTTTGCAAGGCACTGGAATAAGCACTGGGAAAACAGAGGTGAATTTAACTTATTTCTAAAACACCAGAGACAGATGTTTGTGTAATTTCATTTAAGAGAAGAAGATTCAAAGCCTCCAAATTTAAAACATTTAAATTCCTAAAATCCAAAATCACTCACAGCTTTCTGCCAAGATGGGGCTTGGCTGTACCTGTGTGCTCACCGTGGGTGTCAGGGACACCGCATGGACAGGTGTGCTGAGGCAGCGTGGCAGGCTCTGAGAGCACAGGCTCTGAGAGAAGAAAACCTGCACTTAAATCAGGGCTCTGTCATGCGCCATTGTACCTGTGTAGCCTGCAGAATGTTTATTGACTTCATCTTTTCAACTGGCAAAATGGAAACAATCAAATACCCACTTCATAAGATAGTATGAGGTTAGGAAAAATGAGATTTTAGAAGTACTAGCATATTGTCTGGGCTCAATAAATGAGAGCTATTATTAATGTTATTGAAAATGCTCAAACCACACTCTGTATTCAATTCAGTGAATAACATATAAGTTGTCAGAGAGAGAGAGAAAGAGAATTCAACAAGTTCAGTCTTTAAACTCATTAACAAAATACCAATTTCAAATATAAATAAAATAAACAGAAAGAACACCTTTCCAAGGTCTGATGGTTCATGTCAGTTGTGCTTCAATTAGGTGTGGGAATGGAGAGAGGTTGATTATTCCAATTCTGCAATAATTAGATTGACAGGAAGGAGGCCCTACCTGGTTATATTATAATGTCATTTTTTAAAAATAGTTTTCTGTTCTTTTTTTATTCCATGGTTCTTGGGGTCTTTAACAGAAGGTAGCACATATTACTTCTGCTGGAATGAAAATAAAAACCCTCAGACTTGTTTTGTTTGTCTTTTCCATGTATTTCAACATGCAATAGTTATATTTTAATTTTTAAATTCTGCAAACTGAGGTACTCTTATTAAAATTTCTAAGCCCTCTTTTCTAAAAAAGACAATGTTGATAATTTTTCAAATGCCATATAAAAAGTATGTATAAAAAATACTCTTGCCTATTCTTTTATACTTGAGATTAATTTTCATTTCCGTACCTGAGCTGTAGCTCAACCAGACATCAGGTTTATTTTCTATTATTGACAAAAATTAAAATTGGCATTATAAAACTCTTACTTGGTAAATATTTAGAAAGCATAACTAGTATCACTCATATTTTCAAAAAGTGTACATTAATGACAAAAAGACTAAGAGAACTCTTTTAAATGAAGTATTTTCCAGAGGAAAATTCATCATCAAAGTTATTGGAATCCTCTAGGGAGTCAATAATTAAAACAGAATGTTGTATAACTCACATTATAATCACATTGTCATAAATATATTTAAAATAATAAATGTTGGTAGGTATGAAATTTCAGTAGAATGCCTTTTGCTCTCTCTAGAAACATGAACTGCAAAGAAACAAGCTCTGTAACTTTGGAGTGAGAACCGAATAGAAGCCGATTAATAGGACAGTTGAGGATGCACGTCATTAGAGACATTTTTTGTGTAGTCCTTCATTTGGGGAACAAATTCTGAGAACAGCAATTTGGGAATTCATAAATCCTACTGAGCATTGGTTAGGTGACATTCATTATAAAGAACACCTGGAGGGAAGACCAGAGAATTGAGTCACAGCTAGAAATATCAGATTACTTGTGTTCCACATGTCTTGGCTAAGTAAGGTAGCCTAGGAGGAAATGATCCTTCCCTGTAGTCATTTCAGAAGTATTACACTAGGATACAGTTAGTGGTTTATCTAATACTGTGATGTGTTTCTGCCTCTTACAGGTTTCCTAGAAATTATTTTGTAATTTTGAGCATTTGATGCTATTTATTCTTTATTAAGTACATTTCATTTTTGCTACATGGTCTCTTAGGCCCATGTAAACATTAGGTCTCAAATGTTTATTATGAGTTTATCACCTTTCATGCCTGTCACTTTGAATCTAAGCAAAACAATACAGTTTCAAGTATATTTATGTGTATTATATATATTCAGATGCAAACTACCAAATAAAAACTCTTTTCACTAGTCAAGTTTTCATTATAGTCTACACAGATAAAAAGGAATACTAAAAAGAATGAGATCAACTTATTCTAAACAGAAAAGAGAAAAAGTTCACCTGATACTGCTAACAAGTAAAAAATTGGTACTAGTTTCTAAATCTGAGGCTTAACTGTCAGCAAATTACTGAAATGAAAATGTCAGTGTAAAGAGCAGTTTTTTGAAGAAGGGCCCGGATGTGTGCTGGGGCATCTAGTCCGGACAACCAGCTGTTCAGGAGACCCCCACTGCTCCCCATCTTGGGCCGTCAAAGCACTGTTTTCCTTGAATAAGAAAATAAATTGCCCCATATATTTTCTACACGTGTTTTTCAGTAAAGATTGTGTGTTAAATTCAGTAATCAGACAAAAAGATTATTTTTATGAGGAATCCCAAGTTTTACTCTAAAGAATAAAGGTGCAATCCAGGGTATTCTCCTTTGGAGTTTAATTTGACCACAGGTACCAAGGGTTTTTAAGATACACATACTGTTTTACCCAGCAATTACACTTCTAGTTATACACTAAGGAAAAAATAATTGCAGGTGTGCAAGATGGGCGTATAGGGTCTTTGTATGTTTTTACAATTGTGAAAAGTTGGAAAAAAATAAAGTGTTTAATAGTAAGATGTAGTTCCCTTAATGTAATCCTTTGTGAATATTATAATAATTTTCAGGATTTCTATGTGTCAAACATTATATAATCATAAAACTATCTACATGTTCATGATAAATTTCTCAATGAGAAAAACAGGCTACAGTTTAGTAGATCTAGTGCTAGTCTGATATTGTAAAAAATAAGTGTATTTGTGTAGAAAAATTATAGCCGGAATACATGCCATACTTTTAACAGTGGCTATCTCTTAGGGTAAAATTAGTTTTTTAAAAAATTATTCTTTGTCTTTTCTAATTTATTGACAGTGGAGTTAAAATCACCAGGAGAGATAGTAAAGATATGAAGTCCTTGTGGAGGTGATGAAATCCTGTATCAGGATGTGACTGAGGAAGTGTCTGCTGATACCATCCAGACTTTACAACCTCAACCCATGACTTCGGGTTTGGGAAAAATAATGAAATGTGCTGAGAAACCAGTGTCAGTATGAGGTTGTTTTTAGTGTGTGGAGACAGTAGAAGACATCAGAATAATATCATGGTTGTGTAAGTATTTTATCTTGTGTATTCAGCTATGGATTTTCAGGGAGGGCTGAAATGTCTTATAAACTAGCACATATTATTGTAAGAACATACAGACATATTATTTATTTTATTGACAGCGTGGATGCTCCATCAGAATCAGCTGACTTTTTAGGTGTTAAGGATCGTTCTGAGTTATCCTGAACTTTCACCTTGCTCCTTCTAGTCTAACTGAATAAGAGTGATCAGTTATTGTGTCTTTCTAGAAAGTGCCACAAGTTATTGAGTATTAGAATGAATCGCAGCAAGTTACCAAATTATTAAATTAATAAACAATGTAAGTTGTTAATTTATAATTCTCATATATGGCAAAATGACTGACACAGGAAATTGAATGAATGAATGGATGAAACTCTCTAGAACCTGTCACCTGGCGTTCTCATTGGGAAACAGGTATATTCCTGAGTTTTTTTAAGTTTGTTTTTTACTTTCTTCACATTTCCTCTCTTTTTAAAATATAAATGCCTTAAAAGAATTCAAGAAAAAGACATAGAAACAAATTATTACGAGATAATTTTATGTGTTCTAACAAAAACCAGGAGAAAGTATTAGGAAATGTGAATGAGTTTGCCTGAGGGATTTAGAGAAGACCATGCGAAGGAGAGGATGGTGGCCTGGCGGAGGAGCCCCCGTGAGCCCATGTACAGACAGTGGGGCTTGCTGAGGAACTGAGTCTGACACATGTTCCCAGGTGAAGAAATTGCAAGTTTTTAAAAATAAACCAGAGACTCATCACACAGTAAATTCATGATTTCCTTTTTAAACAGTAGTGGTGAATTTGGTGAAATCACATAATTTTCCCAGGAAATAAAACTTATTTGTGGGAAAAGAGAGGATAAGAACACAATAGAGCTTCTGCTGCTGAATCACACTAGTAGATGAATTTTCTTCTGGACTTCAGGGTAATGACTACACACATAGCAGCTGAGAGGCCCTTCACTAAAAATATCCCCCAGCTATAAATTGACCATATAATTTACAGTCTAAAACAGGGACACTTTTAAGAGTAAAAAAGAGTGCCATCAATAATTACTCAAAGATTATAAGCACATGCTAGCTATCCTCACTCCACTGAAATCAAATATCCTACAAGATAGAGATTCATTTTGAATGTTACAGTTCTGTTTAAAATATAAAATATCTAGGATAAAGCTCACTTCATTTACCCTTTGGTGTGAATTAAACAGATTCATGCATCAGATAATCAGTAAATCTATAATTAAAAACTAGAATTAAGACATATAGGATGGGGTAGGATGAGGTTTAAAAAGTGTATTATTTTGAGGAAATAAAGTTTGCAAGTGTAGACAAGCCTAGATTTTAAACTTTATCCCTACTTTGCTCTGTGATCATCAGTACTTTACTTAACTTATCTGAATTTCAATTTAATTTGTAAAGTTGGATAATATATACTCCCAAAGCTGTCAACATAATAAAGTAAGATATAAAGAGCCAGTCACAGAATTTTAACTTAGTTAACATTGGTGCTTTGGGAAAAGATCTAAATTGAGCAGAGGGCTACAGTCTGTGAAATACGACCATGGCAATTAATACATATATGTATTTATTTATTTATTAAAAACCTAAGTAAATTGTATTGCTAAAGATTGACTGGTTAACACTATTAAAGAAAATACATGGTATATATAGAAATTTTTAGCAAAACTAAAAGAAATTTTAACTAATTTTGCTAAGAGAAGTAAATGGGAACTTGATTAAAAATTATTCACATAATATATAATGTTGTATATCTCTAACATTAAGTTCTTAAATTGATATAATTTTAATTAGTACATTCAAAGACCTTAGAAATGTGATTTCAATATGTGGCATTTTCTAACATAAATAAATATGTATTTCTTTTTAATATATAAATAGCTTATTTAGTTTGTCCTATACTTAGTTTTTTACTTGCTATTTGAGAAATTGGTTATAAAACCACCATTAAATGTATACTTTAATTTTTCTCATCATGCTCATCATCATGGGTCATTAATACAGATTTCACTGAACAGAATTAAGAATGGTGTTTTGAACACAGAAATCAACAGTTAGTATGAAAAGCCACAGCCATTCTTAGTTGTCTTAAACCAATACAGATATTAGGTGTTTCTCAAAACTAATATTTCAAACAGCAAGCAAGAATTAATATCCTATAAAAACAAACCAAAAAATAATAGAAACACTCCTAATGAGCCTTAGGGAAGAAGAAAAAAACAATAGCCAGAAAAGTAATCAATACAACCAACAATAGTGAGATTCCACCTGCGGTAACATGTTTTCTAACTGGTCATCCCAGAGGGAAACGCAGGTAAACAAAAGCAGTGTGGCTCAGGCAGCCTTGCCAGACCCTGCCTAGCACAGCCTAGCTTGAGATCATTTTACAAACTGGGCCAACAAAAGGCATAAATACGCCCACAGGCCTCTCTCTTTCTCTCCAATTCTTACCTACTAAGCACCAGCCAAGGCTGTTCTATCCATTTGCAAAGTAAAAGGTGGTGTGAGACAGTCACAAAACAGCGGAAAGCAAGAAAGGGAGAATTTGTGAAGGTGCAAACCTACTGTAAGTGAGAAGCGGGCACAGGCGTTGCCTCGGTGGTGATTTGAGCTGTCCACGGAAAGAGTACTTTGATATTCTTAATTAGATATTTAACATGAATTAAAGGAACAAGAGGGAGATATAAAATGTTTATTCATGAAAATGGAAGCCAGGTACCCAATTTTCTCATAACCTACCTATGACAAGTGGCAATTTGACCTTCTTAATTGTTCAGTAACAGAGTAAAATTCCTCTGTGATGGTTAAGGTCCTACTGCCGCCTGATTCTATTGTTTCTTGGTAGTTCAGTACTTTTGCTAAATGCAGACAGCACAGTATACAGAAAGAAAACATTCATTTGACAATAATAACATCAGATTCAACACTCTCATTATTGATTGACCCTGAAATCAGCTTCATTATTAATTAAGAATTTTCAAGAAAACAATGAGGGATAAAATCCTGTCCTAGATGTAGAATGCCAATACTGTGTAACTTGTGTAGTAAATAGAGTATCACACACAGTAATGGATTCAATTTAGAAACGAACAGAAGAAAACTTTGAGTTTGGCTATTACATAGAGATTGTTGGAGACACTAGGGAGAGTCACGCTCAGTTGGTGGGGAGTGAGTGACCGTTGGGTAACTGGCTAATGATTTCTGGTTAATAACTTCTCCCTAACTCTTTATTAAATGTTTTCTAGCTATTTTCATAGTTATAAGCTATGAGGGTGATTTAATACCTTAGCTTATTAAGCAAAGGAATATGTCCATTAATAAAAATTAAGGGGAAAATTGTCCTTAAGAACATTTTAGAAGTGTTCTACAGAAAGTGAGAAAAATCACTCCTTCCCTGCAACTCACTTTCCTCAGGATCTCCTGATCTCAATTTGTTTCTTATTTTTCAAATTCTATGGTATCATTTCTCATCCTCTCTTTTTTCTTTATGTGAGTTCTACTTGGTCACTTACTTCATACCAGCTCCTCTTCTACACCTAGAGTACTTGGTGGTGCTAGAGAAGTGACAGGAGCATTGGGATATATTTCAGATGTAAAGACTGAAAGGAATTTCTGACCAATTGGGTTTAGGAGAGAGATAGAGAAAAAAATTAGAAAATGACTCGGAGGGCTCATGTTCAGAAGGCCAGGTGAGTGTTTTTTTCTTAACCTTTCATGCTCACACTGCTACTACCCTGTCTCAATTATCCTAGGACTCTCCTGGCTGCTGATAAGCAGCAATTGATTTAGTGATTATTCATAGCAAAAATAAAATAAATAAGTAAAGTAAAAACAACACTGGAAGCCAACAGAAGCCAGAGAAACCAGTTCTTCCTAATAAACCCAGCCCATGCATAGGGCCCTAACCTGACTCTGTTCTCAAGCCCCTCAGGTATGAAAATAACTGAGCAGTTATCTCTCAAGCTGGCAGACAACCCGGCTTCTTTTTAGCAACCAAGCCGCTTAGAGGTATGGTGCTGGTGAGTGGTGGGCAGGGGCTGACGAACACAGCCCCCCCGCAGTTTTGGAACATGTTGTTTTCACTTGGAACAATACTGAGATACAGTTTTCAAACTGTGAGAATTCTGATTTTATCAACAAATATAATTGATCAAATTTAAATTCTGTGTAATACCTAATGTCCATAAGATATTATAAAGTTTACATATGTGATAGAAATGAATTTTAATAGTGATGTCACAGTAATAATCTATTAAATGGAACATGAAAATACATCAGTCAAAAATTAAAATGAACACCAGAACAAACTCTAGGCAAGATATTCCCCAGTAATACTTCTCATGGTTTCAATTATTTACATACAAAATACATTTCTATCCTTTTCTAAGAACCGCTGCCTGTATCTCCACTACAGTTTGGGAACTAGGGTAGCTGAACATTTTACATGTCATATGACGGGCAAAACTATTATAAGGTTTATTCTTGAGCTATTAAAATTTTAAGCAAACTACACCATCTCTTTAAAAAAGTTATAATTCCACATAAATGACAAAGGGTGACTGGAAATCTAGATAAACAAGTTTACATTAGGATGGGGAAACAGAGGAAGAGTGGTAATTAACCCTTAATTCTGTTTTCCATTCATATAAAAGTTTCTTCATTTGTAGTCTATATATGCTTTTTTTCTTTAAAAACAATTTCATAAACACAGGAGATAGAAATGAACACGAGTCACTCTATACTACAAACATCCTTAAGGAGAGATCAGTTTGTATCCTCCTTTGTATCTCATACTGAACCTCTAGTGCCTAAAACATTACCTTAGAGAAAGGTAAACCCTCAGTATGCACCTCTGCCTTCACTCACAGCAACACAACACTTTCTATAAGGTCTTTCCAAATAACTCCTAGAGATGGTAGATTCACCTCTTTCTGCTCTAGTTGAATCCAATGCTGCCTCTGGAACTTTGTACTGATCCCACTGTGACTGGTGCCCTTTCTGAATCTGGTCCCTGTCTGTATCAGAAAGCGACTTCCCTCAGCACTTTTTCATCCATTAGTTTTTTAAAAGCAGCACAAAGTTAAGGATATTTCTGATTTGTTAACAAAATTACCATTGTACTATGTCTAAAAGCTTAATGGCAAAAATATAGGAATACTCAGTCTTTTAAAAGTGATGCATTCCAAGTTCTGTTTTTTTACTGAGTGGAGACCTTTATTTCCCTTGAAGAAATTTACTTTAATTTCCAAATGTTTAGAGTTGCAAGATAAGTTAGGGTAAAAATCACATCTCTAAATGTTGCTGAAGTGGTTTAGCACTTAAACTAGCTAGCTGTAACCCACGACACATACACTGAACTAGATGAGCAATAAACTAAGGGCTAACTAAATTATTCCCTCTGTTTTTTGATAATTAACATCCTCTCTAAACTATAACCTAGTTAATGACTGAGTGTTTGCCATTTCTCAATCACTACTGCTAAAAAGGTGTTTTTAAAATAATATACTATGCTACTAAAATACTTGCCCATCCTTATATAAACCTCGACATAATTATAGTTTTGTATAATTAGAGTTTTATGGCAAAAGATTTATATCTTTATTACCTCAAGCAATATTTCACAGCTGCCAAGAATGATTTATGCAATAATGACTTAAACTGCAAAATAGAACCCCCAAAGGAAGGGCTGTCAGATATT